>JAUTDX010005848.1:0-24699 GCA_030844895.1 Ambrosia x helenae
AACCTTTGTCGCAACCGGCGAATCATGAAAAGCACTATCACTATATTTCAGGACAAAACAGAAATATGTATGTGTAAAAACATACCAGTGTGACGCATCACCCTTTGCAATGACGTTATCAAGCTGTCCTAAATAAGAAATGAAATTACAATATGCCATCGGTTACTGTTCATGCACGAAGGTACAAAGGCTCAGACAAAGTGGAACACATTAGTCGGTTGCGATACAATGACGCCATCACGACTAACGGTTAAAAGGAAAGTCATCATCGCCCGAATACTTTGTGATCAGGTAAAACGCGTCAGCCAAAGCGTCTCATTAAGCCCGGTAGAGAAGTCATGAAATGTATAATCGTTTGCCATTACGAAGCATGACGCTGTCATGACAAACAGTTAAATGCACACTCATCGTATAAAACGAAGCATCCAAAGCATCTTATTAATCGCTTAACAAAAGCCCTAGCGATGACGTTATCAAGCTGCTAAAGGGCAAGAGAAGATAAAGAGGACATAAAATCACCCCAAATAAGAAATGAAATTACAATATGCCATCGGTTACTGTTCAAACACGAAGGTAGCAAAGGCTCAGACAAAGCGGAACACATTAGCCGGTTGCGATGCAATGACGCCATCACGGCTAACGGTTAAATGGAAAGTCATCATCGCCTGAAACGTCTCATTAAGCCCGAAACAGAAGTCATGAAACTGTATAACCGTTTGCCATTACGAAGTATGATGCTGTCATGACAAACAGCTAAATGCACCATCATCGTATAAAACGAACCATCATTGTTAAATGCACAGTCATCATCACATACACATGAATCAACAACAGCAAAAATCTGGGGCCTCGCTATCATACCCTCGTGTATACCAAAAGCCATTTTAGGCTTTAGTATGGTAAACCCTATAAACCTTATGATTCGAACACAGATTTATGCCACCCTCAGCACAATATTACCTTCCTTAATATCAGAAGCACAATATCATCTTCAATGAGAAATGAAATCACAGTATATGCCATCAGTTAGTGTTCAGATCAAATGGTTTATTAAAATACAGTATAGCAAAATATACAGTATAGCAAAAAAATTCAGACATCACTTACTTTGCAAGGAGCAGTACATCAGAAACCCTAACCGAAAAAAGGTTTGTTGGTCACATGCACACCGAATATAAGGTCTATCGGCTTAACACGGAGGGAATTCAAAGACACCACCAGTGGCCACAACATCAGCATCCACATCGCCCACCTTTGGCGGCGGATCTGTAACAGAGTCCACAACAGCACGGCCCAACTTTGGCAACCAGAAAACAGAGGAACGGTGGTCGATGTGGGATTCAGATCAGATAAACAGAGACCGATGATCTTACTTAGAGAGAGAGAGAGAAGATGAGATTGAATCGGTATCGATGGGTAGAGAGAGAATACATTGAATCGGTGGGTAGACAGAGAGAATCAGATTCAATCGGTGGATAAAGAGAACATATGGGGATACAAAAATACCCAAAGGTGGATAAAGAGAACATATGAGGATACACAAATACCCCAAAAAAACAAATAATTACAATATGGCCATCGGTTACTGTTCAAAGCCAAAGGCTTATTATACTATATATATCGGTTACTGTTCAAAGCCAAAGGCTTATTATACTATATATAATATGTATCCATGTCAATATACATTTAAAAAAGCAGTTTAAAATAACAAAAAAGTGTACATATGCATTGTAGCAGCAGAAGTCTTAAATTATATTTTTTAGCGTCAACAATGGATTTTCCTATGGTGGGTTATTACTGTGATGTGAATCTGGAAAAAAAACAATTTGGTATCAAATGATATATCATGATAATGATGATGATGATGATCGATTCTGATGTGTAAAGTGAGTATATGATAAATAATGACATTTTTTTATACTCCTTTTCAAAACGTTATAAGGGGGCGGGGTGCCACCCGATTTGGTCACGAGTACCCCACTACCAGCACGGTAACACCGCGCCACCGGTGCTGGTAGTGGATCGTTGGACCAAATCCTGATTCTAGTTTACGGGACGGTAACAATGATTTCTCTCTCTCTCTGTCAAATCACTAACACACATATATCCTCCCGTTTCCCCAACTATCATCATCACCACCATTTGTAACCATCACCACCACCATCTGTAACCTTGGCTGGATTTTAGGTGTACAGTAGACGGTGGTGGGGGTTGAGGTGCTAATCATGGCTGGATTGGTGAGGGTGGGTGACAGTTGATGGTGGGTGAGGGTGGAATTCTTATGGGGTGGAGAAGATGACTGATGGTGTTGTGATAAACTGAAAAAAAAAATAAATGAATGACTGTGGTGATGGTAATGATGGTGGGGTTAAAGCATTTATTTATTTAAATGAAAAAAAATAAACGAATCAGTGGAGTGCTGCCTACAAAAAACAGTTTCAGTGAGGTAAATCAATGAAGTGATGTGGCAGTGGAGGATTGGTTAAAATCAGTGAAGTAAAATAAAAATACCGGATAGCACCCTTTGCCCCTAAGCTAATAATCACTTTTGAACAAAAGCACTTTTAGAGTTAAATAAGCAATCCCAAACACCCTCTAAGTCTACAACTCAAATCATTTATCCCTCCATTCCCCTCTCTGTCGCTTCTTTTTTTTCTTGTTTTTTCAACCGAAGCCTCTCTGCTTGTGATTCATGAAGTTCTAGAAAATCTACTCATGAACATATCTAATTTCGTCATCGGACAATCGGTCTTAGAAGATTATTGCCTTTTTGCTTTCTCCCTCCCAATGCGTTGTTGCGCTTCCAAAGGTGGAATATCATCATCGAAACCATCATCAATATATTGCAATGCACATCCGAACCACTGCCACTATAATCCCCTGACTCTGTCAACTTAGACATTTTTTATTGAGTCACCTCATTCAGCACTAGAGCCCACTTCGGACAAGTTTTCAAAATTTCCCACAGCCTAAGAAAGTGAAAAGCCCTGTATTTCGAGTTGTAGGTTTCAAGAGTCGTCTTTATCACAGAATCATCACTTGAACCACTTGGGCAATAGATATACCCATTGTTGTAGTAACCGGGAAACCATCCTACTTGCTTGTTCATGTCTCTATACTTCGAGCTAATAGAATTAAAGTTTCGATATGGCTTTTGTTGCATCAATGCATGAAACTAGTCGTTACCTTATTCCAAAAACAATCACTTGTTTCCGCATTACCTACATTTCCATAGAAAAAAACAATAATAATTGGATTTATAAAGTTAAAATTATATTGTTTACAATTGAAAAAAAAAACAAAAAACTTTTATTGGATCTTGAGAAACATTAACCCATGCTCGTGCCAACACTTCTCCTCGATCATTGTCCAAGATATGCTTTCTCTCTTGCGGTCGTATCATCTTGTGCCTTTCTTTTCCGTTTAATTTTTTTTTTTGAGATTTTTGTGGTGTGTTTCTGTAACACCCCAAACCCATTTGTTCGTCTAATTATGCATTAGGCGTGATTAGCAAAATTATTAAAACGAGATCCGAACAAAGAAAGAACACAGGTTATGTTCTAACATAGAAATAATCTAGTTAGAGTTATTAATCTTATTAACAAGCTAATAAAATAAGAAAAACTAGCTTGAATAGCTAGTTTCATAAGAAAATGACATTCGGGGATTTTGGAGGGACCATAGTTGCCAAAATGGCAAACTTGTGTGTTAATAATAATAAAAAGAGGAAGAACACACACACTTGTGTGTGTGTGTCGTATATCATCAGGAGAAAATTCTCCTTCACCTCCAAAACCTAAACAACAAATCCTTGCTCAAATCCAAGCCAAATCAAGGAAGGGGCTTTTTGATGCTCTAGCAAGAAAAGGATCATCCAAGGATTAATAAACATCAAGGTACCTTTTATTGGCCAAAATTGATTCCATAATTCGTTTTTGATTTCTATGAAAATCTAGGGTTTTGATAAAAAACGTGGAATTGATGGTTAATATGGGTTACCCTAGTCTTGGGAAGCCTTAAACATGTATAATCCGGTTACAAATCACACTTTATATGTGTATTTGATTTTGATCATATGGTTATGTTAATGTGTAGAATTTGGGGTTTAACCTTTAGGTTGGATCCACTCATATCTAGTAACTTTTGTGACTCTTAGAAGTTGTTGCATGAGAAATTTAGGTAAAAAGAGCTTGAATAACATGTTATGATGTCAATTGGACAATCGGTTATGCTTTGGTTAAACTTAGAATGTTGAAAACTAAGTATATTGGTGGATGCACACCAAGTGTTTGATGAAATGCCTAGATGAGTTAATCTCAACTAGACATGTAAGAAAATGGCTATGGATTTAGCTAGAAATGATAATGAATACATGATGTTATGGATAGTGAACAAAATTCCATATTATGTATTCTAATAGACAAGTTTGACTCATCCCCAAGTTAGGTACAACAATGAGGGAGCAAACGGGTCAAACGGATGCAAGGCGAATACTTATGGAAACAAGAATGGATGCGAGGTAAGTTTTACTTACACCAATGTACTATAACATAGCTTAATTGTTGTAGATATTAGTATTAAATCTTGAATGCGTGATAAAGATAAACCCCAAGGGGTAGAAGCTATTAATGGGTCACCTTATGTGCACTCAATACAAAACGTGGTTTATGACCTTAATCAAGACAATGTGTTATGACCAAATGGTGAAATCCATCAAACGGGTCAATAAATAAAGAGATGTGAAAAATGATGTTTTAATCTAAATGAAAGCATTTGAATGAAGCCATTAAGAATGGTGTTAAATGGGTCAAGTTAGTGTCACTTGAACCATAATAAAAACTTGGGTAACATGTATCATGAACTATGGGTCTAAACGGGTCATATGGTGAATTCGTCATCATTTAAGTTCAACACTTGATGCTTGTTTTCCAAGCATTAAGATTTCTGAGGTTTACGGATCAAATGGTATGGTATTATCATTTGAGTTCCGAGAAGTTAATGTGTCTATCTAGAAATCACGCAGGTAAACACACTCGCGTATGCATGCTTGATATTAAGAATCATGGAGGATGAGCACAAGGTATGAATATGGGACACGGGCACCCGGTAAGTCCGTAGCTAATAAACACCTTCGGGCGAAGCAACATGGGTACTAAAACTACCACATGAAGTGTGGGTGCAAATCAAGTAAGTTATTTCCATAACTATGTCTAATGCGCGCTAATGCGCTTAGAATCTACTAAACAAGTGAAAACTTGAGAAAGGATGAAAATCTAAGTCCGGGAGGACTTGGAGGTTTTAAACAAGTCAATGAGTCAAAAACATTGGAATTGGAACAAGAAGTTTCGCCACGAATGGCTAAATTGAAAGATTTGACCATGAAGGGCATTTTGGGAATTTAAAAGATTTCTAAATGTTGAATCTAAGAAACTAAATCATAATGAGACAAATCGGAAAAACGCTTTGGTTAATCAAGTGTCTAATGACTTGACAACTTAAACGGTAGCATTTGGTATGGTCAAAAGTGCCTTGTTTGATTCAAGGCCTTAACGGGTCGATATGGGTAAAAATCAACATAAACACTTAAAACTTTGACCGGGTCATAGCATCATGAACCGGACTATAATCTCAGTCAAACAAAGGTTTATTTAGTCGGCAAGTCAATACTTAGGCTTCGGGAATAATCAAATGCGGTTGCGACATGATTCCCATGCTTAAAAATCACCAAAAAAACGATCAGAAGCTGTGCGCGGCCGCGCGCTTAAACCGACCGGCCGTGCGCTTAGACCTGCATGTCAGTACGATCTTTAAAATTCCATATAAAATCGTAGAAAAAATCGTTAGGAGGTGTTCTTTATATGCCTGGAAAGCTCTCGGAGCGTAGAACAATTCTCATTTGAAAGTCGAAGTAAGATTTTGGGTTTTAGAAGGGGTAAAAGCTATCCGAACAGCTGCTGCGCATAAGTTGCAGCAGTTTGTTCTCCAGATAAAGGGGTTTGGCCTGGTTCGTTCTGTTTCGACGTGTAACGACTATCGTACTAGTTAAATGTTTCATTTGACCACTCATTAACCATTCTTCGTGTAATGGTGCTAGGTAAACATGCGATGGAAGTCCCGGAGCAAGGATCAAGTCGCGATAAGAGCCGAACACACCCGATCACTCATACAAGCTTCCGCACTAGAATCTAAGGAACTCCCGTTAAAACGCAACATCTTAAAATATGTTTTAACTATTAAAATGTAAAAATTTGTGTGAATCAAACATGTAGTCGATCTTAATGGGTTGACTTATAACAAATTTCAAAGTATTTAATCGGGAGTGGTTTAAGTAAGGTTAAAACCCGTATGATTTGGGCGTTGATCGCGGTGATTACGGGTTAGGGTCTTACAAGTGGTATCAGAGCCATAGGTTTGAGGGATCCGAGTGTCGGGAAGGATGCTTGGACTCAAACCATGCGCTCAAAGTGTTGAAGGGTGTTCGGTTCGAGAGTTGATCAAGGAATCCGGTAAGTAATACCTATAATAAACATCCGTTTTGATCGGAAATTGTTATAGGTAATCAATAGTGATATCGCGTAGATACACGCTATCTCAAAATCTTGATAAGGAAATGGTTAGGTACTCATGGGGCCTATCCAAAAGATTGATTCGGGCAACGAAAATCTCGCATAACAAAAACTCTAACATCACTATTGCAGTGATGCATACTAATACTGAAATGTTATGTTACTAATTAATTGAAATTATAAATGTGACAGGGATGATAACAAATTTCAAAGTATTTAATCGGGAGGTTTAAGTAAGGTTAAAACCCGTATGATTTGGGCGTTGATCGCGTGATTACGGGTTAGGGTCTTACAGTTTCGGACACAACTTCCTCTTCATTGTTTCAGGTTAAAGAAACGAAATTTGCTCAACTTCTTGAGGTGTTTGTTGTGAGGACATTTGTTGTTTTTGTTGCATTTGCATTTGTTGCATACACAATTGAACCACATTCGAAAAAATGACTAAAACCGGCAAACAAATACATAGAGGATCTAAGGGTGGTAGGGTGGGGTCAATGGTGGTTGGTTTGGATTCGTTGTAAAAGATGTACATTGGTTAAGGATTGGTGTATGGTGCAAATTTTAAATAGTGAGTAAATTGGAATTTCTTCTTTTAAATTTGACCATTCAACGGCAGTCATCCCAAGCTCAACGGTCTCTTGGCCTTCATGGAGTTCTCCACAGCTTTCACCACTCACAAAGCAAGTGGGCGATGTTCACTAGTGGCAACTAAACCTCCTTTACGATCCATACCGTTTAGCCTTATAACTTTCTTATTAAACATGTTAGTATGGTCTTTAACAAATCCACATCATCATAGCGGTTTACTTTAGATAGAGATGCAACTACAATTGTTAATTATTTAAAAAAAAATTATTGGTCTACATTAAAAGACATGTGAAATATTATAAATGGATATAGATTAGAAAATTTTTAAAAGAAAGGTACTTTCCTAACTAAACATTAAATAATAATTAAATAATAATTAAAAACAAAAAATTAAACTAAATCAGACCAGCAAGATTTGATGGCAGCTGCTCCACAAGAACATTGTAAAATTTCTGAACATCTGCAAGCATTCTGGTGTCATCCACTGTCACAAAGTTTATTGCAACACCTTTTCTACCAAACCGCCCACTACGCCCGATACGGTGAAGATAGTTTTCGGGTTGAGTAGGTAAATCATAGTTGATAACAAGTGACACTTGTTGTACATCAATTCCTCGAGCCAAAAGATCGGTTGTGATGAGCATACGTGATGACCCGGACCGGAACTCACGCATGATGATGTCACGTGTGTTCTGGTCCATGTCACCATGTGTGGCTGACACAGTGTGATCACGGCTTCTCATTTTGTCGGTCAACCAGTCAACTTTGCGGCGAGTGTTGACAAAGATGACACTTTGGGTGATTGCTAAGGTTTCATAAAGGTCACAGAGGATCTCAAGTTTCCATTCTTCTTTTCCAACATCGACATAGAATTGTTTTATTCCTTCTAATGTGAGTTCGTCGCGCTTCACCAAAATTCTTACCGGTTTATTCATGAATTTTCTTGTGAGTTCAAGAGCCTCGGGTGGCATTGTTGCAGAAAACACTCCAACTTGAACCTTTGGTGGGAGTAGTTGGAAGATGTCATAAATCTGAAGGCGAAAAACGCCAATTAGATATTAGTCGCATATAAGACATTGGGTATTAATGTTCAATCAATTAGATGTAACAGCTTTGATTCGAAATTACAAGTAAAAGAAGAAACCTGATCCTTGAAACCTCTTGATAGCATCTCATCAGCCTCATCAAGTACAAACATTTTGATGTTATCAGAAGGTAATGACTGTCTCCTAAGCATGTCAAACACACGTCCAGGTGTACCAACAACAACGTGGACACCAGCTGAGAGTATACGTTGGTCATCACGAACACTCGTCCCACCCACACAAGCATGTACCTTCACACCAAGGTAGTCCCCAAGGGCTCGCATAACTTTTTCAATTTGTTGTGCAAGTTCACGAGTTGGAGCTAAAACTAAAGCTTGACATTCCACCTCGGTGTAGTCAAGTTGCTGAAGAATACCCGAACAAAAAGTTGCAGTTTTCCCAGTACCAGATTGGGCTTGTTGAATTACATCTAGACCCTTGGTGAAAGGAACAATTCCCCTTTGCTGAATTGCTGACGGTTTCTCAAAACCTAAATTCACAAAACTTATATGTCAAGAACAAAAGGATTATATTCAGTTATTATATTTACGTTGACAAAGCGCTGAAAACATCATATATATCCCATCAATAGTAAATAGGGTAAAAGCAGCTACAACACGTATTACTGTGAATCACTTTAAACATTGTGTTCCACTAAATACACAAAGATTACTGTAAATCTTGGTTTTAAAAAGCACGAGGCGCACAAAAGCGACAAGTTCTAAAACCAAAGCGCAAAAGCGGTGGGCTTTTTCGTACCCTAACCCAAGATGATTATATAACTTATTAAATATATCCCATAGGTTTTTGACTTCCCCTACCAAAATATAGCTATAAATAAGGTTTTTATATGATTTACCTACATGTACAAGCCAAAAATCCCAATGTACAACATGTTGCTGCAAAAAAATACCGTGGGTACAAAAGGCGCGCGCCTTGGGACAAAAAAGCCACGAAAAAAACCCAAAAAAACGAGCCTTTTTTGCGGTTCTTGTATTTCCTCTAGGCGCTGAGCGACAAAGCCTCGAGGCTTGCGCCTCGCGCCTAGGGCGCTTTTTAAAGCCAAGCTGTAAATCATCTAAGTAAGTAGCGTTTATCTTTGTTTGTTCAGTGTAACAGGCTAGTATAAGTAGTAGATTTAGTTTCTTTACATAGACATTCATAAATGTGATACTTTTAGTGTTCTACAATGGTAGATATAATATTATTATTATTATATTGGTAAAGATATACAAGAAATCTTAAACCTTTAGAAGGATTATTATGGAACTGTCTGTCCCTTAAAACTTTATGGTATGGAAGTGAATAAACAAAGCAGAAGTAGTGTTACCATATGCATAAATGCCTCTCAAAAGGTTTTCTTGTAAACCCATGGAATCAAAGCTGTCAAAAACTTCATCATATGATGTAATGAAGTCTTGGCCATCAGCAGAAAGCCTGTATAATAATAAATCAGAAGACATAAGCATTAGCAAAACAAAGCAACGTCTTAAGACATATATTTCAAGCAACCATTAAGAGAAACTTACAACTCATCCATTTTGTTATCGAACTGACGTGTATCAAACTGAGATCCTTCTTGTGTTAAAGCAGCCATGACTGCAGAAACAACAATAAACAACCATTCTTAAGCAACAAACACAACTACGATAAATAATAATAATGATGATATAATGATACCTTTGTAGCAACGAAGTGGTTGATTGAAAGATTAAAGAGAAGGTTTTTGGGGTTTTTTCAGAAGCTTTTTGATGCAGCAACAGGAGGAGGTCGAGTTTTTATAATTATAAAAAGGGAAGCGATGCGTACGTAATCGTATAGGAGGAAACCAAATCTTCCCCCTTTTTTCTCCATGTCGGTTTCACTCTATTGCACTTCTTTGTTTTTAGAGGGTGTTTAGGATTGCGTTTTGAATCTGATTTTTATATTATTGGGTTTTGAAAACGCAGATAATCAGTTTTTAGTGTTTAAATTATGTTTTAAAAACGCAGATAATCAGTGTTTTAGGCTACCAAAATGCAATAATCTATAAGCAGCTCCACCCCTGTTTTTCCAAAACGCAGAATCTGTTTTAAATAATCAATCCCAAACACCTCCTTAATATGACTAGTGGGTTTACCCGCACGTTTTGACGGGATTCAAATATAAAGCCAAACTTGCTAATAGAACAAGCAGACCTAATCTACCAAAATAAGTTGCCTCCACTAAATCAGGCCATAGGTTTAATTTCTTACCCAGCAAGTGCTGGAATTAACAATTCAATAAGGCCATTTTTTATATTTGAGAATGTGATGTCTCAATCGTTTTTCTCAAATGACTAACACTCCAAGTTGATATTAACATCCTATAAACTCAACTAACAATCCACACACTATAAAGGGGTTGTTCCATATACACATGAACATGACATGAATAAATGTATGGAGTACATTAGGCATGTTTACAATGGTAAATCATTGAATAAATAACCTGAACGACAGTGGTGGGTGGTGAAGGCGGTGGTAGGTGACGATGGTAGGTGGTTGGCGATGGCGGTGGGCGGCGTTGGGTGGTATTGGATGGCGGCGGCGACGATGGGTGGGTGACGGTGGTGGGTGGGTGAAGGTAGTGGGTGGTGGTGATGACGATGGTGGGTGGTGACGGCGGTGGTGGGTGGTGGCGACGGTGGGGGGTGGCGACAACTGTAGGTAGTGGGCAACGCTGGTGGGTGGTGACTGTGGTATTTGGTAGGTTATGGTGTTGTTAGTAAATGGTGAATAAGGGATTGAATGAAAAAAAATGGGGGTGGATGAAATGGTTTTGAAGGAATGGAATGCCTTGTGGAATGGGTGATTCCATTCTTTTAACCAACCAAAACACACTATTTTTCATTACATCGTAATGGTCCATTCCATTCCCCCTTCCATTCTTTCATACCAAACGCTACCTAGCGTTTGGTATGCAGGAATGAAAGGCGGAATGGAATGGAGCATTACGATGGAATGACAAAAAAAGTGTTTGGTTGGTCAAGGTAATGGAATCATCCATACCTTCTCCATTCCATTCCCTTTAAAAACGCCAAAATTCATTCCGTCCATCCCCCCTGTTTTTTTTTTCATTCCATTCCCTCTGTCACCATTTGTCTACACCGACCATCACCACCACCCACCTCTACCACCACCACCCATCGCCACCACCACTTAACGCCACCGCCGATCACCGATCACCACCATCACCGACCACCACTGCCACTCTAAGTCACCGACCATCGCCACCCCCACCTACCGATTACCGCCATCACCGACCACCCCGCCACCCAACACCAAGCGCCACCTCCACCTCCACCACCGACCCCGCCACCCACCACCAAGCACCAACCACCACTGTTACCGCCACTATAACCACCAAACGTTGCGACCTACCCACCGACCACGATCACCACCACCCATCGTTGTCATCGCCACTAACCACCACAGTTGCCACTACCACGACCGCCACCACCGACCGACCACCACCACCTCCGCTGGCACCAACCACCGTCACCACCACACCACCAACAACAACAACCTTACCCAGTAGATCCCACAAAGGTAGGGTCTGGGGAGGGTGAGATGTAGGAAAACCTTACCCTTATCCTTGCGGATAAAGAGGCTGCTTCCAGAGAGACCCTCGGCTCGACAACACACAATCGACAAGCAAACAACACTAAAAAACTAAAAAGCTACTGAATTTAGAGAGACAATGAAAGAATCCCGTAATAAAACAGAGGTACATATGGCATCAAAAACAACATAAACCATAAACACCCAAAAACAAGTCACCCTTAAGACACCCTACCAGTGTAATAGAAAGTCTAAGCTCCTAGAACCACGCTACGCTACAACCAAACCCTCCCTAATAATCCTTAACCCTAATCTTGTGCTCATGAACCCCTATCCTCGACCAGGTCCTCAGAGAGGTGCATCTCTACTAAATCAAGCCTAATCTGCTCATCCTAAGTTAATTTGGGTCTTCCTCTACGCCTCTTTCCTCTACACTAAGGGTTACCACTACTCTAACTGGGGCCGTCATTTGCCTCCTCTTCACATGCCCATACCACCTTAACCTTCCCTCCTTAATCTTGTCTGATATACAAGCTACCCCTAACCTATCCCTAATGACCTCATTTCTTATTCGATCTATCCTAGTGTGCCCGCACGTCCACCTTAGCATCCTCATTTCTGCTACCTCCATCTTGCGAGCTTGTGTCTTTTTGATGGCCCAACAATCTGTCCCGTATAACATAGCAGGTCTCACTGCAACTCTATAGAATTTTCCCTTTAATTTGGTTGGGAACCTTTTGTCGCATAAAACCCCACTGGCTGCCCTCCACCTGCACCAACCAGCTTGTATGCGATGGGTGACATCATTATCTAGCTCCCCATCCTTCTGAACAAATGATCCTAAGTACTTGAACTTAGTTGCCTGTGGGACAACTTGACCTTCAATCATAACTTGAGTATTTTCATCTTGATTTGCACCACTGAAATCACAATACATGTACTCGGTCTTAGAACGGCTTATCCTTAAACCGTTGCTCTCTAAAGCTACACGCCAACCCTCTAGCTTCTCATTCAAACTATGTTTGGACTCTGTAACTAACACAATATCATCTGCAAAAAGCAGCATGACGGCACCGACTCCTGAATCGACTTGGACAACTCATCCAAGACAACTGCAAAAAGGAACGTACTCAACGCAGATCCTTGGTGAAGTCCTACCCCCACAGGGAAGGAATCAGTATCTCCTACAGGCGTGCGAACACTAGTTACAGTCCTACCGTACATATCCTTAACTAAGTCTATATACCTCTTAGGAACCCCTCTACGCTCTACTTTCCAGACTGTCCCAAATCAGCTTGCGTGGCACACTGTCATATGCCTTTTCAAGATCTATAAAGGCCATATGAAGATCCCTCCTTTCTCCCTATACTTTTCCATCAGCCTCCTTAGAATGTGTATTGCTTCCGTAGTTGACCGCTCTGGCATGAAACCAAACTGATTTACCGTAACCTGAGTTTCTCTTCTAATTCTAGCTTCAATGATCCTTTCCCATAATTTCATAGTATGACTTAACAACTTAATACCTCTGTAATTCCCGCAACATTGTGTGTCGCCTTTGTTCTTATATAGAGGCACTATCACACTACTCCTCCACTGCTCTGGCATTTTATTAGATTTGAAAATACAATTGAACAAAGTAGTTAACCAATAAACTCCTTCCTCTCCGAGACACTTCCACACCTCAATCGGTATGTGTCTGGACCAACTGCTTTAGCCCTTCTCATCTTCCTGACTGCAGACCTCACTTCTCCCTGAGTAATGTTTCGACAGTAGCAGTTGTTCGGTTGCCTCCTTTCGTTGATGTTGTCATGATCCTGTTGGTAAGCTCTTCCATCGTTGAAAAGATTGCAAAAAATATGTTTGCCATCTTAGCTTAATGTCGTGTTGCTTTACTAGAATACGACCATCTCCTCTCTTTATAAACTTCACCACCCCTAGATCTTGCCTCTAACGGTCCCTAGATCTGGCAATCCTGAACATATCGTGTTCCCCATCTCTAGTTTCCAGTCGTTCATACATCTTCTTATAGGCCGTGTTCTTTGCCTCTGTCACTGCCTTCTTTGCTTCCCTCTTGGCCTTTTTGTATAATTCCTTAAGTGTGACACGCTCCCGATCGTTTGCGCACCTCAAAAGATCTCTAAAACTATCATGCTTACCCCTAATTTTTATTTGCACCTCCTCAGTCCACTACCAAGACTCCTTATGCCCACTTGGCTTTCCTGTTGTGACCCCTAAAGTCTCAGTCGCCACCTGATTAAGGATAGTAGCCATATCCTCCCACATCCGGTCCGCGCCTCCACTCAGTTCTGGCATTGTCTGCATTGTCTTAGAGATGACCTTATCTTTAAACTCTGAAATTTTTTCGCCCTTCAAGTTTCCCCATCTAATCCTAGGTCGGATATTTCCCTCTCCTACCACCATCTTCTCCCTTAGACCTATATCTGCCACCAACAGATGATGTTGCGTCACCATTGTCTCCCGGGCATAACCTTACAGTCCTTCCACCAACGTCGATCTTCTCGTCTCATCAAGAGATAGTCAATTTGCGTACTCCGCCCCCACTACTAAACGTAACTAAATGTGATTCCCTCTTCCTAAAGAACGAGTTTATAATACCTAAGTCGTGAGCCACCGCAAACTCAAGTAGATCCCTGCCAGGTTCGTTCCTAACACCAAAACCAAAGCCCCATGCACCAAGTGAAATCCATTAAAATCACCTCCTATAAATATTCTCTCATGTCTAGGTATGGCCCTTACTACTACATCCAAGCAATCCCAAAAGTCTCTCTTCTCCTGATCTCCTAAACCCACTTGTGGTGCATAAGCACACACGACCGCCACTACATCCTCGCCTATTACTACTCTTAACACCATAATTCTATCGTTATGTCTTGTCACCTCAGCCACATTCTTGTGCAACTCTACAGCCACTAGAAAACCTACCCCATTATTTGTCCCATTCGACCCTGAGTATAACAACTTGTACCCATTGTATTCTCCCCCTCTATTACCCTTCCATCTAGTCTCCTGCAGACACACTAACTGAACCCTACGCCTCTTTAGTGCATCTGCCACCTCCAACAATTTACCATTTAGAGTTCCCTACATTCCAAGAGGCCACACGTAAATTACCCTTCCATCTAGTCTCCTGCAGACACGCTAACTGAACCCTATGCCTCTTTAGTGCATCTACCACCTCCAACAATTTACCATTTAGAGTTCCTACATTCCAAGAGGCCACACGTAAATTATACCCCTATCCCTTCCCTATCAACCACCGTCACCAAAACCCACTATCAACCGCCATCGCCACCACTCACCACCACCGGTTTTATTCCTACGTCTTTTCATACCTACCAAACAAATACAAAGTAATGATTCATTCCATTCTTACGTGATAGCCACATAAGACCATGGAATGATAATCAATCCATTTTATTCCTTTATCCATTCCATTTCTTTGTCCATTACATTCTCTTGTCCATTCCATTACTTCATACCAAACAGACCCTTAAGGGTCACGTATATGCCAGAAAGCTTTCTTTAGATGATAGAGAAGTAGAGAACTGGTCGGACACCATACAAAAGGCACCATAAGTTTAACACACTTCTAGGGTTGTCAATGATATTTTGATTATAGTTATTACTTTGTTTGTCTTTTTTCTTTTTTGAAAAAAAAAATATTACAATAATTAAATAAAAAAAACTTAAAAAAACACTTCAAAATACAAAAAAAAAAAAACCCAAACTAAAACCCTCCCAACACCCTACCCACCCAGATGTCAATGTCCATGCCCTCTGACACAAAGTGTCTCGCTATGGCCACAGCGAAACGCTTAGGGTTGCTTTTTCAGACTTTCTTGCAACGTCGTACCTTGATGTGACCCAAAACGCTCCGCTACAATGCCTTGCTATAACCATAACGAGACGCTTTAAAACGGGGTGAAAATAGAAAGGTGGGGGTGGGAACAGATGAAGCCTATTTTAAATTGTGAAACGTATGGGGGGTGTCATCACCAACGAGTATCAGTGCAACCAATAAAGTGGAGCCACATAAGAAAAGCAAGTAGAGAAACATACAACGTGGCCATAAAAGATGGCTTCATCTCCTATCCATCCATTCAAAAATCAAAACCTGCTTCAGATAGAAAAGCGTGAACAACTCTTTTTTATTTCATTTATTTCTCTTCCTTCCAATTCCATCCCCCATACACAATTACTAATATTATCCAACGACAGTTATAAAAAAGATACACAATAATGACGTAAACCTTCGTCTACCTCATTTATTTACTTATATTTAATCTAACTGAACTGAAGAAGAAATTAATCAATCAATGGAGTGTTTTGGTGGTCGACACATGTCTGCAACAATGACGGCCTTTAGGTTCATGAATTATACAACCAGACGTGAGTTTTCGTTACTGCAACAGTATAGGTTTACTAGGAAGCAGCAGATTAAGTGTAGTGCTAAGAGTGTAGTGGTGAAGGAAGGGGTATCTGAAGCAGAAGAGGAGATTATGTGAAGGCTGGTGGATCGGAACTGCTGTTTGTTCAAATGCAACAGAATAAGAGTATGGAGACGCAGTCTAGGCTTTCTGATAAGGTCAATTGTTTCTTCCATTACTTGTGCCTTTGGATACTTGAACCTCCAGCTTTATCACATGCACTACTGTACTCATCTTAATTACTATATTTAGAAAGTATTTCGTTTGTTAGTGGATCATTAATTAATTAATTGTCATATTCTTCAGTTTTTATAAATTAGTAAAATTACGTAGCAAGGGAAGGGGAGTTTTGAAGGTTTATGGTTAGAATTTTCTATTGATTACTTTTGTGCATTTTGGCTAGGGATGAGCTCGGTATCATATATTGTAGAATTTAATGATACCGATTTTAGCCAAACTTGGTACTGGTACCGAACATATACGGTACGGTATGGTATCGATAATTTAAGGTGAAATACCGGTTCGAACCAATACTGAACTGAACCGAACCGATACCGAAAATCGCCAAAACTTGGTACCAGAAATGGAACTGGTATTGGTTGTTACGGTATTACCGAAATGCTCATCCCTAAATTGGCTGTCTGTTGAGAGGTTTATAAATATTATAGAAGTTAAGAAACTTGAATATGGTTTGAATGATAGGATGGATGTTATTGTAAGGTTGTTATTACCTGAAATTTATTATATCAAATTTGCAGCTGCCAAGGATTCCGATAGGAGAATGTGTACTGGATTTGGTTGTAATTGGTTGTGGTCCTGCTGGGCTTGCTCTTGCTGCAGAATCAGCCAAGCGAGGCTTGAACGTCGGACTTATTGGGCCGGATCTTCCTTTTACAAATAACTATGGTGTTTGGGAGGATGAATTTATAGGTATGGGTATAAAACTATAAATGTACTTTGTTGGTTAAACTTGTGCATTCCAAGATCATATTGGTTTGATGCCAACACTTTTCGCATGCTGTATTTGTTACACAGATTGGTTCGGTTATCAAAAGGTTCCTCTAATAGAAACCATGCCAGTTTTAGAATGAAAAATTGGTCCTCTATGTAGCCTGCATGCATAAGAGTTTGCTCTTACATGCTTATTATGTTTTTGCAGGTCTTGGACTTGAAGGTTGTATTGAACATGTTTGGCGGGATACTGTTGTATATCTTGATGACAACGATCCCATCCTTATAGGTCGTGCCTATGGACGAGTTAGTCGTGATTTACTTCATGAGGAGTTATTGAGAAGGTAAGTAATGTTCTTTTAACTTACTTGAGAAATGTCATAGAATAGCAACCTACTTTCACTTAACCTTTTTTCTTTTTTGTTCATCTATGGTCATTAACGTGTCTATTTACATGCTCAGTTTTACCGGTAGGCGGTTAAAAATCATTTACGGGATATTAAAGTTTCAACTCCATTCATACAAGTACCATAGTGGTAGGGAAGCTTAAATTTTAATTACCATTCATGAAAAATAAGAACCAAGTATCATATCAGGACAAAAGTCAAAGCAAGTTGCTTTTCTATGACTTTTACACTAGTTATTTTTCTTATCTAATTTCATGTTTGATTATCCTTCATGGCACTTGACATAGGTCTATTTCCTTTAAAGCACTACAAAGCGATAATTTACATGAATTTTTAGGTGTGTGGAGTCAGGTGTTTCATATCTGAGCTCCAAAGTGGAACGGATTACAGAAGCTCCAAATGGTCAGAGTCTCATTGAGTGTGAAGGCAATATCACAATTCCATGCAGGTAAATTGTTATGTTACCTATCTACATTTCCGATTTTCGAACTGCACACCTGAAAGTTTATCGCTGCTTTGATAGGCTTGCTACCGTTGCATCTGGAGCAGCTTCAGGAAACTTTTACAATATGAGCTTGGTGGTCCCCGTGTATGTGTTCAAACGGCTTATGGTGTAGAAGTTGAGGTAAGATTCTAAGAACATGATGTGATGTTTAATATTCCTTAAAAAAAGAGAAGTCTAGTTGACTTGACACCCCCAAACACTTATCAGTGTTCAGTGTTGTGCATTTCGCTTATGGCGATGACATTACTACTAGAGTTTGTGGGTGTTACTTTCTGCATACTATTTGGACACGGAAAATAATTCTGAGTTTAATACATAAATGAAACTAACTTCTGTTGTTATAGAGGGCAAACTGAACAAAATTGAAATGAAACACTGTTTCCTGATTTTTATCAACAAACTTTACATTATGCCAACTATTGAAAAAAATAATATTTTATTACCAATTAACAACCAACTTACATCTTAGTACTAGTTGTAGGACAAATGACCTGTTCAATCCCTAGTAGATCATTTCTTTGCTGTTTTCCCAGAAAAATGCAGACGCAGCATATTATTTCTTGCTTTAGTGTATATGTAGATATTTGAACTTGCAAAATAAATAAAATTATTTATTCATTTTTTCTACATAAGTACTTTTTTCTCACGTCACTTCAAATGTGGCAACTGGCATGGCATCAAGAGGTGCAACATGAGCAATTTACAGATAAAAGTCGTTTTTACTGAGGTCGGTTGCTAAAACTGGAATAAGTTGTAAATTGATTTTTATTTTGCGTCTAACATAACGTTGGTTGCCATAATCGAGAGAAAGGGTAAAGTTCATTTCTATAGTTCTTATTCATGTCGTTGCCCTCGGTATAAACTTTAAAACCTGACATAGTTTCATGCCAAGTGTTTTCCCATATTTTTCTATTGCAGGTTGAAAGCATACCCTATGATCCAAGCCTGATGGTTTTCATGGATTATCGTGACTACACCAAACATAAATCTCAGTCATTAGAAGCAGAATATCCAACTTTCCTTTATGTCATGCCCATGTCTCCAACTAAAGTATTCTTTGAGGTTTGTTTAATGCACATTTTCCCACATTACATTCATGATTAGTTATTCCCACTGTAGCAAGTATGATAGATGTCAAAGATAACTGCAGGAAACTTGTTTGGCTTCGAAAGAGGCCATGCCTTTTGAGTTATTGAAGTCAAAACTCATGTCAAGATTAAAGACTATGGGGATCCGAATAACCAAAACTTATGAAGAGGTACTCACTTTTGGCCTCTTTATTCCAATTTGTAAATATCTGCATTTACTTTTGACCTTACTAATTTGGTGGGGTTTTGTTGCTTGCGAATATTTGGAAGGAATGGTCTTATATTCCAGTAGGTGGATCCTTACCGAATACAGAGCAAAAGAACCTTGCATTTGGTGCTGCTGCTAGCATGGTGCATCCAGCCACAGGTAAGAAAATGTTCAGTATAGTTTTTTTTTTAATCTCCTTCGATAGGTTGGTTCAGATTATTACATTTAAAGTTTAGATTACCACATTAATCACACAAGTATTAGTTATATATCATGAAAATTTTTTCCGTCAGCCTGTAATTTTTAGTTTATAACAATTAATAAATAAATAAAAACAATAACTGGGGCAATAAAAAGAGAATCAAATAATTTCGAATATATTACGATATTGGGTAAAATGACATGTCATGAGAAAATGGTCAAAGCAAAGTCAACTTTAAATCTGGTGAGAAATTGGCTGTTTTATTTGTGAATTGATGAATAGTAAGGTGATAATGATTAGCTATCTGCAACGAACAGGGTATTCGGTTGTGAGATCACTGTCAGAAGCTCCTAATTATGCATCAGTAATTGCAAAGATTTAGGACAAGGAAATTCAAAACAGATGCTTGTTCCTGGAAAGATACACTACCAACATCTCAAAGCAAGGTACACAAGGGATAAAATATAGTTTATATTAATTACATGGAAATTCATTTTCATACACACACGCACTTGAGTCTTAGAGATAATATTTGAGATATTGTATATTTGAATTATATTGTTTGTTATTATAGATAGGATCGATTCCATAATTATCTCTTGTAATTTTACCCTATATATAGGGCATTGTTTTCATCATAATAATCAATGAAATATATCGATCCATAAACACTTTTATGGTATCAGAGCTACGGCTCAACCCTAAATTCCTTTGATTTTTCCGATCGGCAGCCTTACTCACTGTTTATTTTTCGATCGGCTGCAACCCTCTCTTCTCCAAAATCATGACCAAAGATATTGATCTTCCTTAAGCCTCGGCTATGGCCAAACCCATCCCACTTCACCCATCTTATTCCGTGACGAACGTCAACTCAAAAATCCGAACTCTAGATGGCACCAAAGTCACATACACCAATTGGTCAAGCTTTTTCCGCCTCCACGCAACCGCTTACAAAGTCCTACAACACATTGATGGCTCAAACCCACCTGCCGAAACGGACGCTGAATACCCGTTGTGGCTCGAACTCGATGCGTTAGTGCTACAATGGATAGTCGCAACTGTTTCGGAACAGTCACCTCCCACGTCTTCTGGCACATGTCACGTCTGCTCGGGGACGCTTGGTTGAAGCTGGAAAAACATATCTCAGCAATAAACACGCGAGGGCAGCCGCATTAGAAACCCAATTTTGTAATCTCACCCTCGCCAACTGTGCCTCCATCAGCGAGTATTGTGAGCGATTAAGCGATTTAGCGAATCAATTAGAGGACGTTGATCATCCAGTCACCGAAGCTCGCCTGGTTTTACAGCTGGTTAGGGGTCTTCCGCAGGAGTTCGACACTGCAAGCCTCGCTTATCCACCAAAACAACGCGGATTGGGACACCGCAACGTACTATGTTACAGACGAAGTCATTCGTATTGAAGCGCGAAAGTCTCCTGCCTCCTCGGTTTTACTCAAGCGCAGCAGCAGCAATCATCCGCACCCCAACCTCCAACAGCAAACTACAACAGCCCGAACCCCAACCCAAACCCTGATTCGGTCCCCAATTCATACGGGTATCGAGGAAGGGGGCGGGGGAAGGGCCAGGGAACTCGGTCTAACAGAGGAGGACGGGGTCGCGGAGCAGGTCGCGGGTTTTCCGGTTGGGTTCCACAGATGGCATCATACCCAAATTGGGCATGGTGGTCTCCTCCGCCATGCCCCTACCGACACAACCAGGATGGCAGCCCAGCACCAGCAATAATCTGCCCTAGTACCCGCCATTCAGCCCTGCTCCATCGGGCTCGGCCCACTCCAGCAGCGGCCCAAACCAGTCGGCCCAAACTCAGTTCGCGGGATACGTCCCTTCACAGCCCTCGGCACCTCCTTATTATGGGTACAATGCTCTCTGTCCATCTGATTTAAGTGCTGCTCTTTCAACTTTACAAGGTTAACTCTCAAGACCCCACCAAATACATGGACACCGGGGCCGAGGCTCACGTCACGCTGGATCAAGGTATGATTCAAATCCCATCTTCATCTACTGCATATAATACAATTTTGGTTGGCAATGGTGAATGTGTTCCAATTGCAAAATCCGGAACTGGCTTTTACACCCTACCCAAACCGAACCTATATTTTTGCCTAACCTTCTATATAGCCCACAAATTATTAAAAACTTATCTCTGTTAGAAGTTTTACCCATGATAATTGGGTCTCTATAGAATTTGATCCGTTTGGTTTTTCTTTGAAGGACCTTCATAATGGAAGAATTCTTTCGCGCAACAATAGCACTGGAGACCTTATCCTGTCACACCACCGCAACTTCCGCCTCAAGCTTGCTATATCACTGCTGTCTCTCTTCCCTGGCATGACCGACTCGGCCATCCAGGCACTCAAGTCTTAGAAGTCCTTAGTCGCAATTTTATTTTTTCTTGCAATAAAGACAATAAGTCTCACTTTTGTCATTCTTGTCATGTTTCTAATAGCAAGCGTTTACCTTTTTATGCATCCAATTCTTTTACTTTTGCACCTTTCGATATTATTCACTGTGATTTATGGACTTCTCCCATCCCTAGCAAAACTGGATATAAGTATTTATATGGTGCTTATAGACAATTTCTCACATTTTGTTTGGGTTTACCCCTTAAAATATAAATCGGAAACATTCCCAACTTTTGTGAAATTTCATCGTTTAATTTATACCCAGTTTAACCAAAACATTAAAACCTTTCAATGTGACCTTGGGGGTGAGTTTGATAACAATGCCTTCAAAACCTTTGCTACCCAACAAGGACTTCTATTCCGTTTTTCGTGCCCACAAACCTCTTCCCAAAACGGGCGCGCCGAACGTATGATTCGTCGCCTTAATGACGTCATACGTGCCCTTCTCATCCATGCTAACCTTCCTCCCTCATTTTGGGTGGAAGCCCTTCATACCGCCACCTACCTACACAACATCTTACCCACCAAAAGATTAAATTTTTTCACCCCCACCTTTGCCCTTTACCTACGCCACCCTACTTACGATCACTTACGAGTGTTCGGGTGCGCATGTTACCCCAATACCTCCGCTACACAACCTCATAAACTACACCCACGGGCCATTCGATGCATTTTCCTAGGTTACCCACCGGACTTTCGGGGGTACCGTTGCTTTGACCCAACCACCGGCCGTGTTCACATATCTCGTCATGTCATTTTTGACGAGTCTTCCTTCCCGTACACCATTCCAAACTCGGTCTCGTCCTATACCTTCCTAGATGACTCGATACCCCACCCCTTTACATTTACCCAGCACCCGGCCCTATCATCTGTTAACCCAAGCCTACTGGGCCCATCACCTACCTACCATCCGGCCCACCATCTCAGCCCATTACATATTCCCGGCGACCCAAACCCACTGGCCCTGTCCAGCCACCCACCAACTCGGCCCCGGGTTTTCCACCTCTAAACAACCACACGGCCCAACATGGCCCAACACCACACGGCTACTCCACCAACACCGGCCCATCTTCTGCCACGCCATCAGCCAGCCCAATCCACCCAAATCCCACCTTCCTCAACTAACACTCACCCAATGACTACTAGATCTAAAACCGGCTCACTAAAACCCCACACACCACTTAACTTACACACATCAACCATTTTCTCCCATTCCCAACACCTATGCCAAAGCCTTTTCGGATCCGCATTGGACACATGCCATGCAAGCCGAATTTAATGCATTGCAGGAAAATGAAACATGGGATTTGGTCCCTAGAACGGCTGACCGTCCAGTTATTCGATGCATGTGGCTTTTTCGCCATAAATTTAAGTCTGATGGTCTTTAGAGCGCTATAAGGCGCGGTTGTTGTTAATGGTTAAATCACAGACCGTGGGGATTGATTGTGATGACACCTTTAGGCCGGTTGTTAAGCCGACTACTATTCGTACAGTCTTGTCCTTGGCTGTATCGCGCTCTTGGCCAATCCATCAGTTGGATGTCAAGAACGCTTTTCTACATGGTGACTTACAGGAGACAGTTTTTATGCATCAGCCACCGGGATTCGTTGACAAACGTTTTCCCAAATTTTGTTTGTCGTTTAAAGAAATCGTTATACGGTTTGAAACAGGCTCCACGGGCATGGTATCACGCGTTTTGCTACTTACATTATGTCACAGGGGTTTCGTATGTAGCAGCGCCTGCGACACCTCACTGTTTATTTATTCTAAAGGTGCTCACACTGCTTATTTGTTGCTATATGTTGATGATATTATTCTTACAGCATCCACGGATGCCTTTTTGCGTGAGATTATTACGGCAAATCTCACGAGAGTTCGCCATGACCGATCTAGGTCAGTTGCATTCATTTTCTGGGCATCACAGTGACTCATCAGACGCAGGGCTGTTCTTGTCTCAAAATTTCAGTATACAAAGGACATTATTCAACGGGCTTCAATGAGTGCGTGTAAACCATGCACAACACCAGTTGACTTATCCTCCAAGTTAAGTGCTACAGATGGCCCTCTATTTCATGACCCGACTTTATACAGAAGCTTGGCTGGGGCTTTGCAATATCTGACATTTACTCGGCCTGATATTTCATATGCTGTGCAACAGTTTGCCTTTTTTATGCCTGAGCCTCCGTGACTCTCATTTTTCGTTTATGAAGCGTATTATCAAATACTTGCAGGTACGATCCATTATTGGTATTCGCATCTCCAAGTCGGCCGTGAATTCTCTGGTCGCTTACCTTAACGCTGATTGGGGCGGCTCTGCCCGGATTCACGGCGTTCTACTAGTGGCTACTGTATCTTCCTTGGGATAATTAATTTCATGGTCGTCTAAGCGTCAGCCTACAGTTTCAAGATCCAGTGCGGAAGCAGAGTATCGTGGCGTTGCTAATGCGGTGGCCGAAGCTACATGGGTTCGCAACCTTCTTCTTGAATTACATGTCCCCTTTATCGTGCTTCAAATGTGTATTGTGATAATGTTTCAGCGGTTTATTTGTCCAATAATCGGTTCAACATCAACGGACAAAACACGTCGAGATTGATATACTTTTTGTCCAGAGAAGGTTCGCATCGGCCACATACGAGTGTTACATGT
>JAUTDX010005849.1:0-27054 GCA_030844895.1 Ambrosia x helenae
AATATGTACATGCTAGGTACATGTATGTTATTTTGGATGTATTAAAGTGTACTACCTTGACTTACTATCCATTATTTTTCGCTCTATAGTTAAACTATAAATTATACTTTTTAAAATTATATATTTCATTGTGAAAAACATCACACATTCCATCGTTATTTTTTACTTTTATCTTACTCACAAAACACTTATTTTATTATATTTCTCGGTTTTATTTACTCACAATAATTGATGAAAAATAAATAGTAGTTTTTTAAATATGAAAAGTAGTAGGGATGTTTCTCAAAATATAAAGGTAGGGTAAAGAAAGAGTAAATAGCCAAAATCGTCCTCGAGGTTTCCCACTTTTGCTAGATCTATCCAAAATAAGTTTTTTTTTTCTCACCAGAACTATTGAGGTTTCCTAAAAAATGCTAGATCCGTCCAAATCACTAACTTGATTAAAACTTAACAGAAATAGAGGGGTAGTTTAGTTAAATTTATGGTTTGAATATTTGACTAAACTATTTGACCATTGACAACCACTCAAAGTTATTAGGGGTGTAAATGACACGTAGCGGCTCGGGATCGGCTCGGTAAAAAGCCCGAACGAGCCGAGCCTTAGCGAGCTCGAGCCCGAGCCCGAGCCTGAAATATGGCTCGTTTAGTTATCGAGCCCGAGCTCGAGCCCTAGATACAAAGCTCGATTGGGCTCGCGAGCCTAATCGAGCCTTAACGAGCTAGAGCCCGAACCCGAGCCCGAGCCTAAGTTACAGCCGAGCCTAGGTTATAGCCTTAACGATTGGGCTCGCGAGCCTAAGTTTATAGCCGAGCTTTTGCGAGCTCGAGCCGAGCTTTTGAGCTCGTTTGAGATTCTCAAATAACCTCGAGCCGAGCCGACCCGAGCTCGAGCTTTGGATTTTGCTAGCGAGCCGAGCTCGAGCTCAAGATTGTAGGCTCGAACCGAGCCGGAGCTCGAGCTCGAGCTTCACAAAACCTTAACGAGCCCGAGCCGAGCCCAGTCAGGCTCGGGCTCGGCTCGGCTCGTTTACACCCCTAAAAGTTATGGATGAAATTGATTTTGCATTTGAATATTTGATTATCCTTGCTAGCTATTTCTTTATTATTCATAACTAGGTACATAGTAGTGCATATTACTTCTATCATCCATAAGAGCAGGGTAAGAAGACATAGGGGCTGTTTGGTTGATTAAGTACTGAATGATTAAGATGTCTGAATGGTTAAGTGCTGAATAATTAAGTTGGACCTCTTAATGGTTAGTTTTTTTGTCCCATATTAGTAGGAGAGCCTCATTAAGATTCAGCCTAGTTCAGCGCTTAATGGTTCAGTGCTTAATGGTTCAGCAACATCTCAAATCTTAATGGTTCAGCTTTAACCATTCCATTTAGAAGTTGAAACAAACGCACTAAATGCTGAATCATTAAGCGCTGAATGGTTCAGAGCCTCATTAAGAGGCTTACCAAACAGCCCCATAGACCCGTTAGTTAAGAAGACATTATTCTATCATGTGTAGTGCACATAACTTGATTTGACTGAAAAAATTAACAGTTAAGATGACATAACATGCAGTGTAACAGAAAAACATAACACGCATTGATTAATGAAATTGGGTTGTTTTGGCTATATTAAAACTGAGATTTGGGACTGCTTGATTTGTAAACATGTTTAAAGTTTTAGTCTTGCTATTGGTTTATACCTATTATTTTCTTTGAAATTTTGCTTGGATTGTTTGGCCAGTCACCAATGTGGCGACTGTTGAGGTGGAGTTAGTGGTCAAAACTTATATGATTTAGTGGTGTATAAGCCGATAGAGGGAATTCGATTCATTAATCACATAGGAGATAAAAAAGAAAAGGAAAAAGAACATGTATATTTGTGAGTATGTGCATAGCTTGTTTGTTACTAATCGTTAGAGGTAGCTATGGTAGTTAAATATTCTAGATCTTTTGATTCTTCTATATATAGAGGCTCCATTGTATTGGTTCATTGTGATTGATGATATGGGTTTGGGTTTCACCTCAATTTATGGTATCGGAGAAAATAATTCTTTGTTCTTAGCCCTTTGGTAGTCTCTTAATAATCATTCAGAGGCTACCTCTTAATGGTCCATAACCTCTGAATGGTTAAGAGGTAACCTTAAGTCTGAATGGTTAAGAGGCAACCATTAAGATGTTATCTCTTAACCATTCATAATTAAGATTACATCTTACCCATTAAGAAACTATGAACCATTCAGATGTAGCCTCTTAATGACCATTCAGAGGCTACCAAACAGCCCCTTATTTTAAATGTTCAGATCGTTTCATGCTCTGCCATTACCATAAATTTGACTAAACTACTCTTCTATTTCTGTTAAGTTTTAACCAAGTTAGTGATTTGGATGGATCTAGCAACTTTTAGGAAACCTCAATGGTTCTGGTGAGAAAAAACTTTTTTAACATGATTTTATATACCAATTGATGCATGATGTATCACTATAACATTCGGGGGTTGCAAAACGTACCCCCTTTCTTTTAATTTTTACTAAACGTACCCCATCTTTTAAGTTTCAAGCTAATACAATTTAAACCTTTGGGTTTTAATTAGAATTTTTTTAAATCTTTTATTACTATTACTTTTTTAAAATGTTTTTATTCTTAAAAATCTCCTTTTTATTTTTGTAAGTTTTATTTTGTTTTTTTGAAACGATTATTTATTTATTAAATAGAACATTTTTGTTTTGAAATTTCTCACTTCTTTTTAGAAGGTGTTTTATAAGAGTTTTAGCATATTTTTTTTTTCCAAGAAGGTTAATTAGCGTGTTCGAGTTTGTTCATTAGCAACTATTAAAACCTAAAATCTGTCTCTTGCAGAATCAACTAACTATTTATTAATCGTGAAAAATTACATCAAGATAGCGGACAGGCGGGCAACAAGCTGCGCCGCCACCCCTTTCCACTGGGATTGTTTAAATGTTTTCCATTTCAATTCTATGTAAGTTGAGAGATTGTAAAAGAGAATCCAATATGTTTCTTTGTTTATAACTGGGTATGTGTTGGACTTAAGATTGGATTATTTGATTTGTAATATTCAAGTGAGAACACACGCACTTACCTTCCATTTTATTTAATAATTAATATTTCACTTTAAATTATAATATGTATGTTTATATATAGGTGTGGGGTATAGTTTTTAGTATGAGAAAATTGCAAAAGTGGCCTTTGACCGGTCAAATTGCGAAAATAGCCCCCTCAAGCCTCTTTGGAGCCCCCTCAAGCCTCTTTGGAGACCTCTCAGACGTCTCCCACTCCAACCAATAACCCACCGCTACGTCATCACCCACCCACTATCTCAAACCTCTTTGGAGACCTCTCAGACCTCTTTAAAGACGTCTCCCACTTCAACCAATAACTCACCGCCACGTCATCACCCACCCACTCTCTCTCCTTCTCTCCTCCTCTCTCTAATAATTACCATTCTCTCTCCCCCTTTCTCTCTCCTCTCCCCATCATCTCTCAAAACACATTTTATATACAGGCCAGTGTAAATGAAACATACCCAGGTTGGTGTTAGAATCTCATGAAGCTTCTATATATACAAATACCATGGACAGGAAGTATACATGATATTCAACAAGTAAGCTAGCTAGCAAGATATACAGTATGTCCACCAAGTATCCATTTCCATCACATGTTTCTGTCCACAGCTTTGTTACAGTGAAGCTAAGTGATAAGAGCATGTATCGTTTATGGAAAACGCAGATGCTACGTCTCTTAGAGAGCCATGATATGCTTGGTTTCATCAATGAAAGTGCCCCTGTTATGCAGGATGGTGATGATGAGCACAAGCTGTGGATCAGATGGGATGCGCTTGTTCATGGTAGGATTCTTGCTTCCCTCTCCGAACACGCAGCCATAACAGTCTTGAATAGTCTCGAATCCAAACTCCACCAACAAACGCATCCTTATTGGAGAGAGGAGAGAGAAAGGGGAGAGAGAAGGGTAATTATTAGAGAGTGGAGGAGAGAAGGAGAGAGAGTAGGTGGGTGATGACGTGGCGGTGAGTTATTGGTTGGAGTGGGAGACGTCTTTAAAGAGGTCTGAGAGGTCTCCAAAGAGGTCTGAGATAGTGGGTGGGTGATGACGTGGCGGTGGGTTATTGGTTGGAGTAGGAGACGTCTCGGAAGACGTCTGAGAGGTCTCCAAAGAGGCTTGAGGGGCTCCAAAGAGGCTTGAGGGGGTTATTTTCGCAAATTTGACCGGTCAAAGGCCACTTTTGCAATTTTCTCTTTTAGTATTCCTATTTGTATATTATCAATGGATTCGTATATATTCAGTATCTTCTATTCGCAGAGTATTTAAGCATATATGAACATTATTTGTCATTGATTTTATAGGTGCAGAATAAAAAGATGAGAAAAAAAGGGTGAAATTTGACAACTTGAAAACTATTTTTTTTAGAAAGAGGGTATAAAAAGTAAGAAGAGGGAGTGTATTTAGCCCACCCCGAACCGTCGTCATTTATTGTTCCTAGTTTGTACAGTCACTTTTATTTTTGTCTCGGATATTAGCCGATTATTATTATTATTATCCTTTTAATAGCTATTCTTAAGTTTGTTAGCTATTTTATTGTTATCTACTTATCTTTATTATTCGTTAATTTGTTACTTGTTAGTAATTCCATTGTTATCTCTAGTTTGAATATTTAGGATAACAATCATTCATTATCTTATTATCTTGTAATCTAGTTTCACACTTTCACCTCCATATTTAATGAAGTTTGACCAATTATTTTTGTTCAATTTATTATTTGGTTTGATTTAATGAGGTTCCAATAGCATAGCAAATATAGAATAGATTGTAAATATGTTTTGTGTATTATCTCTTCCATAATTATAGGAACCAATGTATTATATATATCTCATAATCAATAGAGAGGAGGCAAGGTTTCCATCCTATAAGGTTCGTTCTTTTTTTTTTTAACTTCAGAAGTTAAAATTGTTTTGGTTGTAGACTTCTATTCTTCAAATATTTTCACAGTTTGGTTATTTTAGTCTCTATTGTCGTGGTTGTAAAGTCATCATAGTTGCATAATATTTGATGACTCTATAAGTTTGTGTCCGTGAATCACAACCTTTCAGGCGACCTCGTAATGTACTTGTTACTATCCAAAATATTTAACTATCATTTTCTAATATTACCGATCATGGTTCATTAAACTAAAGTTTCAATTCTTGTTTATTTAGAGGAAATACATGTAACGGTTTGCGAGCACATAACCTCCGGTCATGTCATGTGATGGATAATATTGGCATCAATGAGTTCTTTATCAAGCTCCGCGACCCATCGCCACGACTCATCTAGTAATCACTTTGTACAAATTGTGTGCACGCAAAGATAAGAATATGAAGCTTGCTAAATAACGCATTGATGACAATATTATCTTTTGTGATGCTTATGCCGGTTGCATGGATATCCTTGAAAATAAGTACCAAATTGGTTAAATTATCATGTTTCGGGGGATCGAAAGTCACTAGTTTCGGGGGGTCGAAACTCTATATTTCCAAAATTTTCTATACGAATACTATATAATCGGAACTTATGCACGAAAATTCGGGAGGGGGGGGGGCGGGGTCGGCCGCCCCAACTAAGCTACGCCCCTGCTACCAACTATTTTGATGTAATTTTCGCATTTTTTGAATGAAATTACATTTTAAAGTTAAAACAAAAATCATATACTAACACAGTTATAAATAAACTTTATTACTTTGTAAGAAGCATGTTAGGTTTAAGCTATATAGTGATTTATACAAAGGTAACAAAACCATAAAAACTATGAGGAGCTAAATAGTAATTTACTCATTTATAAATAACAATACGTCTCTATTTTCACATAGCACCCTTCCAAATTTGCTGATAGACAAAAAGTGTCTTCTTGTTACACAAAACTTTAACATCGAAAAACAGTGTAAACTTCTCCTCCTGTCGACTCTTACGTAAATCTATTCATATAATATGAAGAAATCCACGATTGATGACCCATCTGCAGATGTCCAATTCCAACCCCAACACCTTAAACTATTCTTCAACAAAGACGATAAAGATAATTTATTAAAGCTCTCATTACCTTTAATCATCACATTTTGGTTCCCTTTTATCATCTCTTTCTCTACATTTCAACCCAATCATGTAAACAAAGGTATCCCATATTCCCATATGATATTATAGATTTTTATTTGTTATTAGATGCAATTTTTACATATTATGTCACATTGTTATTTTCATGCATTTGAGGTTCCTAATAATATTATCATAAAATGTGGATCAAATAATCATATTATTAACTCTTGTAGGGAATGTAGGTGTTATCAATAAGAACATTACTAATACAAGCACATATACATACCTTAAAGATCAAGTTCTAAATCGTACCGACAACGTCGTTTTATCGTTCGATATAAACGATACAACAACTTATGAACATGACCTGGATGAAACTGAGGATAACCTTCTTCAAGAAACAACTCAAGCAGAAGATTTGTTATGGAAAGTTTTAGGCTACTCAACATTTGTTTGTGAAAGACAAGTTGAGGTGCAAACGGGTCAAACCCGTTTAGAATATAACGGGTTAGTGAACATTACTCATCGGGTTGAGCCGGATGGAAGCAAGTACAACTATGCAGCTGCATCAAAAGGTGCTAAAGTTGTGGCCCATGATAAAGAAGCCAAAGGTGCAAGCAATATTTTAGGGGAAGATCATGATATGTATTTAAGGAACCCGTGTTCGGTTGCTGATAAGTTTGTAGTCATTGAGCTTGCAGAAGAGACTTTAGTTGATGCAATAACGATAGCGAATTTTGAACACCATTCGTCGAATTTTAAACAGTTTGAGTTGTCAGGAAGTTTGGTGTTTCCAACTGATACATGGTTTGAACTTGGGAGTTTTGTAGGTGAGAATGTGAAGCATAGGCAGTATTTTAAATTGCCCGAACCGAAATGGGCCAGGTACATTAAGTTGAGGTTGGTTACTCATTATGGGTCGGAGTTTTACTGCACGCTTAGCGTGTTTGAAGCGTATGGTGTTGATGCAATTGAGAAAATGCTTGAAGATTTGATGATGGCTTCAGGGAGTTATTGAACCGAAATCAGACTGTGTTGTTGGAAGAAGATGAAATTGATAGAAAGATCAAAGGGATTGGTGATGCACAAAAGAAGCCATTGGTTGTGATGAAAGTACTGGAAAGTGTACCGAAAGGTAATGGTAGAGTACATGGTGATGTTGTTTTGAAGATTCTGATGCAAAAGGTTCGGTTATTGGAAGATACTTTATCGTCGTTGGAAGATAATGTTAACGAGTTGAACAAGATGCAAAGGGGTGTTTTTCCACAGCTTGAGAAAGAAATTGTGAAGTATTCAAGGCTCGTGCAGCAAACGCGATTGGAAATGAAGGATGTCTGGCCGTGGAAGGAGACCATGGTTAGTTGTTTAGTCTAAACTGTTTCTAATTGATATAGCATAAGCTGAATTGAAACCAAGACGGTTCGGTTTCATTGGTTCTAGAATTGACAATAAACTGGATGAAATTGTCACATGTAGGTAATTGTTGATGATTTTTTTTTAATAGGTGCCATGTTAACAATTTCAGGAGAAAGCCATTTCTGACTTGGAGCCATGGAAGGCTTCTGTGTCGTTTCGCTTGGCGTCAGTTGTTTAAAGAAAACATCATGTTAAGGTAATGTTAGTCGTCTAAAACCTCAATTTAAGCTTGATTTCTTGAATCCCATCTTTTGGTAGTACTAAAGAAGTAAAAAAAAAAAAAAAGCATTCTTGACATGAGTTTGCATCAATGTGTACATTCTTTTAGCTAATTGACCTGAAAAGTCAAACCAGTTTTGATTTTAAAGATTTTTTGACATGTTAGCACTTAGCAGCCATGATTTACACTAAAAAAAAAAAGAAAGGTTCAAAGAATAGCACTAATAAATAATAAAGAGGCAAGTTGAATGGGCCTAAATACAGCTAACTGTTTTGATTTTGTTTGTAGAAAAGATATAGAGAAGATTACAAGCGATGAAGAAAGACTTGACAAGGCCGAGCATGTTTTGCTTTGTGCAAGTCTTTCTGTCACCATTGTTGTAGCACTCAAGATTCTTTGGGATCTGATCTCAAACCGGATGTCAAACACCAGCGATGACTTGCCTCACAAAAAAGTACGAAGGTCAGAACAAGGGTGGAAACCGCTGGTGTTTACAAGCACTTTTATAGCGGTCGTCACTTTGACTTTTTGTTGACTTTCTAACACGTTTGTACATTAACCTTAGTGTAGCCAATTTTGCGGTATAATATAATATGCTTGAAGAGTGGGATTCTATATAAAGATTTAACGTTAGAATTTTATGTTGTTGACAAGAACTTAAATACTTAATATCACTTAATATCTTTACGCAAGCGAACACGAACACGAACACAAACACAAATAGTACAACATTCAAGGCTCACTAGCTACTCTTTTGGTTCATTTTAGACTTGGGGTTTACAATTGTAATGAAAAGAATATGTGCATGATAAATGGGTCAAAATCTACCACTACTTGAAATCAAAGAATGTAAGTGGACCAAGCCTGTTGGTATAGTTTTAGTGGTTCAATGGTCAACTTGTGACAATTTAGATGAAAATAGTTACTGATTCCAACTTTATTATTCTGACTTTTGGTTTATTTAAAATAAATTCTAGTTCTAGAACATTGAAAGGTGTCAAGATTTGGAGCTATAGCAATAGCATGCCTACACGTTGAATGGGCTTGAGTTGGTGGCTTGCAAATTCAAATATTGAATGGTCCAAACCAAACCAACCACCACCTCAACCACTTTGTCCATTTCAAGATTGTGATGTTAGTTGGTTGAACCATTCAACTACAACCTAATCAATATCAACCAAAGAACCTTCTGTTTTTAACTGCTCAATTGCATCAAAATAACAAACATCAAATGTAACATAAAAATAAAAGTTGTATTATAGTTCATTTATGATTTATTCATACTGAGTTTGTATTATAGCATATATATGACCGAGCCAACAAGCGAAAGGGATCATCATCTTCATGGTTACACCTCCCGTATACAAGCGTTTACAACTTTGTTTATACGAGCTCGATATTAACATATATTAGTTACATATATATGATTAAACACACCTCTCATTGTCCAAAACCACTTCTTAACTTTATAATACATGTTGATTCCTTGAATGTGTGCTTTAGTTCTTGTTATCTTCAAATATGTCCAAAAGCGAGAGCGCCTACAACAAAAAAAAAAAACACGCGTTTGTTAGTTTTTCAAGCGATATGTAACTCAACGAGAGTCATGTGTCCCTAATGTGTAAGACCCAAAGGGATGAAAAGATAAGTTTACCTCAGGGATGTTGAGCTCAAGGCGAAATTTAGGGCCATCGTAGTGGTGAAGAATTGGCCTGAAAGAGTCTTCTTCTAACGGCTCAGCTAATTTCCTAGTAATAACTCGCACCTGAGCAGGGAACCGTGATTCACCAGGGTTCTTTTTGTCTTCCCATGCAGACGGGTCAATGTTTGTTCCGCCAAAACTTGCAGCCTAAATCATTAAAACCAAATTCCATGTTAATCTTTCTTTTCTTTTTCTTTGTTCAAACTTATTGTTGCAAGTTAGAGCAAATTGCCAATTAAAGTGATAATAAGTGATTTTCAACCTTTAATTTTAAAATTATATTTCACTAAGATAGAAATCAAGTACAAGAAACTTGCTTTAGAAGTTTAATGATTGAGTTTGAATACCTCAAAAACACCATGAAGTTGGTGAGTGGAGTAGTTGTAAAGAAAAAGAGGCAGACCAGGTGTGATTTGCCTAACAGAGTCCCGTATCGTGGCGGTAAACCTGAAATTCAGTTCAAGAATAAGATTAGGCAAATTTTTTGACAAAAAGCGCGCTTTTCTTGAGCTTTTTGTACACTGCGCGCCTTGAGTGACATAAGGCGCATGGATCTGCGCCTCAGGTCGCCTCGTGCTTAAGTGCGCCTAAGGCGCGCTTTTTAAAACCTAGGAATACATAACATTCATAAAACATCAATCTTTAAAGAACTGTACACAGGCACTGGCTTAGTCAAATCCTCTAGTTTTTGCAATCAACCAAGATATTCAACAAAATTTAGGATAAAAACATAATATTCATTAAAAAATGAATAATCAATTTGTAAAATCTTCCTATAAAAACTGAACTTTGACCTTGTGGAAGGACTCAATATCATCAAGATCCAACCTTTTTTATAATTTATGGTCACAATTCAACATTAACCTAAAAAGATGCTAACTTTCTACACACCATCATCATCTAAAGACTTTCTAAATGATCTATCTACAACTGCAAAATAAAAACAAAATCAATAAAAACATAAACAATAAATGAAAAAAACATACCAAAAAGCTGCCTTTGAAGATTCTCTTGCATGGTATCATTATTACAAACAAAAATATAACCACCAACAGTCTCATTTCTAGGCAAAGATTCAGATGGTGGCAAAGTCTTGAACCTCTTATCAACACTATTCTTTCCATTATCCTTCTCATTATCATTACTCTTATTATTATTATTCTTCTTATTCTTCCCATGCTTACCCTGCTGATGATCAACCTCACCATTCTTCCAAACTTCCCATCCTTCTTAAACCCATTCCTCTCAAAATTAATATTATTATTAATATTATTATTATTTGGACCCAAATTTAAACCAGAGTTTAAATAAATCCCCTTATTAAACCCACCATTAATCCCAATATCAACATTCTGGTTCTGGGTATGGTTCAGGTTAGTGGCGCAACCTTCCAATCAAAGTTAAACCCATTAAAATTAGAACCGGAATTGTTGCCGGAGTTGATGACGTCACCGCCGACACGGATGTCGAAATTCCGGCGATCTTTTTTGGAGGGGTAAGAGGTGCTCCAGATAGAGTCGTTTAAAGAAAGGGTTGAAAGGTTGTTGGTTTGGACACGAAGCTGATCACTGAACTGCCAGAAAGATGATTGATTGTTGTTGTTGTTGTTCTCCATGGTTAAAGATTGTGAATTTATTGATACCCAGATGAAAAGATGATATGAATAATAATATTGTGAAGTGGGTGTTGGTTTGGTTATATGAAGAAGAAAATGGGATGAGATGTGTTGTGTGTTTATGTAATGGTAATGGTAATGGAGGAGGTGGGAAGTTTCTAGGAAACGATGGTGATTGCGTGTTACTTTGTCAAAGGGTGTGAATTCAAAATTTAATTATTAATTTTTAATATATTTGAATTGGTATTTTGCTTATTTAATTATTTTTTTTTTTATTATTTTTGTTAACATCAATATGATCTTTTTTTTTATTTATTTTTTTTAACGGCAAATTTCTACTCCTTGTGAGACTTGAACCCATGACCTCCTCTTAGGTGTTCTTAGAAGCTTTGCTTCTACCATTCGGCCACCAACCCCAACGGCAACATCAATATGATCTATGTGTGTCTTTTTATTGCCAAAAGCCCAAGAGGTGTGTTTGTACGTTAGATGGGATTTAACGGTTCATCGTTGGTTTGACATTTGAGAACGTTGTCAGACTATTCTATTAGGAAACCAATTAGTTTGCAAAACTCGTTGACTTGTCTATGGACTATGGTTGGAGAGGTCATTACAACCCTTGTTAATGGCTACGAGATTTTTGTGTTTAAATGAGATTCAAACTTGTGACCTTTAGGGTCATAACTCTTATCCACATCGGCTAGATCAATGAAGGTCATCTGCCGAATTCTTAAGTTTTTATGGAGAGACATTATTATGCACACTTAGAGTATTAGATACGATAGGTAATAGAGTAGACTTTACTATTCAGAAAACGGGTAGCGACGCAGTTTGTTGTCCGTTTACTCGTCACTCACTTGTAGTTCTTATTGGTTTTTAATATCAGATAAGTTGAAAAAAAAGGGTTAATTTAAAAAAATGTTGTAAAAGATTATAATACCCAAGGTAAAAAGCCATTTTGAGTGGTTATTACTTAGTTTACTTAGTTTGTTAGTGGATTATGGGATTTTATTATATGAAAGGAGGAAAAGTTAAAAGACTTAAAGGTTGATATAGTCAATAGATGATTTTGAGCGAATAGATGGTGCCTGAAAACACGCGTAAAGATGTGTGAGGGAGAGTTCTGGATCCTTCATGTTTGTGGCTATGCACCATTGTGGCCCTTTCAAAATATGGGTTGGTAGAGTTACTCTTAAAATATGTTATTGCGATTATAATAATTGGTATGGTTGGGTATTGTTATCAAAAAAGAAATATGTTAACTATTAGATTATAAAACATATATTTATATTTGTATAGATAATATAAAAACATAAATATGTGATACAAAATGAAATGTTTATATTATTAAGTATCTATATTATCTTATTAAGGAAGAGTGATGTACTACATGGTAATTTTCATTTTCATACAACTTAACAAGCAAGATGTACAACATACTTAAGCAAGAAATTTAAGGGTATTATAGGAATAGTTGTGACAATTAAGACACTTAAGAGGGTAATATAGACATTTTACTCACCTCATCCTTTACAATATCAAAACACTTTTTACAATATTACCCTTCATTTCCCATCCTGCCCTCACAATCCTCTCATCCCTTCAAGTTGTCTGCTCCTTTCATATTCTTGACGTTACTAGCTTTAACTCCTTATTGAATTTATTGAATGCTACAATTGAAGGCGTTGGTAATGAAGATAAAACCCTCGGGTAGACACAAGAAGAAGATGCAGAAGAATGTATCAGCCGCCTACACAACATCACCATCACTATTAAATCCAAAACCCTTCTTCCCCCAAAACCCCAATTCCTCCCAATTATTTTCACATACCCATTCAACCAATCGAATCTTCCTCTTATTAAGGAAGAGTGATGTACTACATGGTAATTTTCATTTTCATACAACTTAACAAGCAAGATGTACAACATACTTAAGCAAGAAATTTAAGGGTATTATAGGAATAGTTGTGACAATTAAGACACTTAAGAGGGTAATATAGACATTTTACTCACCTCATCCTTTACAATATCAAAACACTTTTTACAATATTACCCTTCATTTCCCATCCTGCCCTCACAATCCTCTCATCCCTTCAAGTTGTCTGCTCCTTTCATATTCTTGACGTTACTAGCTTTAACTCCTTATTGAATTTATTGAATGCTACAATTGAAGGCGTTGGTAATGAAGATAAAACCCTCGGGTAGACACAAGAAGAAGATGCAGAAGAATGTATCAGCCGCCTACACAACATCACCATCACTATTAAATCCAAAACCCTTCTTCCCCCAAAACCCCAATTCCTCCCAATTATTTTCACATACCCATTCAACCAATCGAATCTTCCTCTTATTAAGGAAGAGTGATGTACTACATGGTAATTTTCATTTTCATACAACTTAACAAGCAAGATGTACAACATACTTAAGCAAGAAATTTAAGGGTATTATAGGAATAGTTGTGACAATTAAGACACTTAAGAGGGTAATATAGACATTTTACTCACCTCATCCTTTACAATATCAAAACACTTTTTACAATATTACCCTTCATTTCCCATCCTGCCCTCACAATCCTCTCATCCCTTCAAGTTGTCTGCTCCTTTCATATTCTTGACGTTACTAGCTTTAACTCCTTATTGAATTTATTGAATGCTACAATTGAAGGCGTTGGTAATGAAGATAAAACCCTCGGGTAGACACAAGAAGAAGATGCAGAAGAATGTATCAGCCGCCTACACAACATCACCATCACTATTAAATCCAAAACCCTTCTTCCCCCAAAACCCCAATTCCTCCCAATTATTTTCACATACCCATTCAACCAATCGAATCTTCCTCTTATTAAGGAAGAGTGATGTACTACATGGTAATTTTCATTTTCATACAACTTAACAAGCAAGATGTACAACATACTTAAGCAAGAAATTTAAGGGTATTATAGGAATAGTTGTGACAATTAAGACACTTAAGAGGGTAATATAGACATTTTACTCACCTCATCCTTTACAATATCAAAACACTTTTTACAATATTACCCTTCATTTCCCATCCTGCCCTCACAATCCTCTCATCCCTTCAAGTTGTCTGCTCCTTTCATATTCTTGACGTTACTAGCTTTAACTCCTTATTGAATTTATTGAATGCTACAATTGAAGGCGTTGGTAATGAAGATAAAACCCTCGGGTAGACACAAGAAGAAGATGCAGAAGAATGTATCAGCCGCCTACACAACATCACCATCACTATTAAATCCAAAACCCTTCTTCCCCCAAAACCCCAATTCCTCCCAATTATTTTCACATACCCATTCAACCAATCGAATCTTCCTCTTATTAAGGAAGAGTGATGTACTACATGGTAATTTTCATTTTCATACAACTTAACAAGCAAGATGTACAACATACTTAAGCAAAAAATTTAAGGGTATTATAGGAATAGTTGTGACAATTAAGACACTTAAGAGGGTAATATAGACATTTTACTCACCTCATCCTTTACAATATCAAAACACTTTTTACAATATTACCCTTCATTTCCCATCCTGCCCTCACAATCCTCTCATCCCTTCAAGTTGTCTGCTCCTTTCATATTCTTGACGTTACTAGCTTTAACTCCTTATTGAATTTATTGAATGCTACAATTGAAGGCGTTGGTAATGAAGATAAAACCCTCGGGTAGACACAAGAAGAAGATGCAGAAGAATGTATCAGCCGCCTACACAACATCACCATCACTATTAAATCCAAAACCCTTCTTCCCCCAAAACCCCAATTCCTCCCAATTATTTTCACATACCCATTCAACCAATCGAATCTTCCTCTTATTAAGGAAGAGTGATGTACTACATGGTAATTTTCATTTTCATACAACTTAACAAGCAAGATGTACAACATACTTAAGCAAGAAATTTAAGGGTATTATAGGAATAGTTGTGACAATTAAGACACTTAAGAGGGTAATATAGACATTTTACTCACCTCATCCTTTACAATATCAAAACACTTTTTACAATATTACCCTTCATTTCCCATCCTGCCCTCACAATCCTCTCATCCCTTCAAGTTGTCTGCTCCTTTCATATTCTTGACGTTACTAGCTTTAACTCCTTATTGAATTTATTGAATGCTACAATTGAAGGCGTTGGTAATGAAGATAAAACCCTCGGGTAGACACAAGAAGAAGATGCAGAAGAATGTATCAGCCGCCTACACAACATCACCATCACTATTAAATCCAAAACCCTTCTTCCCCAAAACCCCAATTCCTCCCAATTATTTTCACATACCCATTCAACCAATCGAATCTTCCTCTTATCTTTCCTATGGATTGGGGCTTCGGAAGGGAGACCGACGTCTGTTACCAACCACTCCGACAGAGAAACCTATGGATTACAACAAACATCAGGTATGGGCTTGTTTTTTATTGAGTTGCATATAAAGATGGTGGGTTATAGAAACTATTTGGTGGCTATGGTGGTATAGTGAAATGAATTAGTCGATGATGGGGTAAAACAGACTTTTGATTCTTTACACCACCAGAATCATCACATGGCCAATAAAAGCAAACGATGCTGGAGTTGTTGTTCCGCCGTCTACATTGTATATGATGTCGAGTGTCAATACTCTGCCATTGTTCTTAGTTAAGATGTATTGGTGTTGGTGCAAGTACCGGTGGCCAATGGTTGTGGATTGATTCTTTTGTCATGCTATTAATCTGGTTCAACTAGACTCTGACCTTAAGGTACAACTTATAAAGCTGATTGTACAAATAAGGTTATGAATATTTAGACAATTTATGTCTCAAGCCATTGCCTGCTTATCTAACATCTGTTTACTTTTGATTTAATTCATTAGATTGAAAGATGACCATAGGAGCAGTAGAGACATGTAAATGAAGGTTAGTTGGGGCTTAAGTCTGTAAACTCAATGTGTAAGTTGAACTTCTATGAACTGACTTAAGTGGCTAATGTTAATTCTTTTTTACTTTTATCTATGTCTTGGGTTTGACTTATATTTCATTAGAGCAAATGTGTGCTGACAGAGCACAGGGTCGTTCGATTACTTACCTTTTTAATCCCATCTTCTTATAGACAGCCATCAAAAAGAGGCTTTTCTTTTATTCGAAAAGTTTTTCTCATTATATTGTAACATTTAGAATCTAATAAATTTTTTGGTGAAGTGGAATAACAATGATCATTACTTATTTAAAACTTGGTCCTGTAGCTTGCTAGCTTTGTAGAATAATGGGGTTTGTTTATGCTTTTTAAAGTTTTTGTTAATCATGCATTACGTTGATTTTATTGGTATTTGACTTTGATGCAACTCTTGGTCAATTTGTTAGTGTATTTCTGAGCAATTACCTTTATAGTGCTACAAATCTAACATCAAATAAACCATTTGCAGCCTACAAAGCATGATCATGTTGTCATCTTGAGGACGTTTAATTTGGAATTCACACCATATTACATTAGGTGGCCTCCTATCTAATTCACTGTACTCTTAAGTTCTTTGTCATATGTGGATTAATATACAAGTCAACTGCTTAGTCTTGATTGTAGTATATGAATGTAGGGTTAAGACATGTCCGTCGCCAATAGCTCTTATCGAGTTATCGCGCACACACATTGGTACCGGACTCTAATTAGATTCATTGTTAAATGTGATGATTTTACAGGTCTTAATGGAAGAAAATGCATGTTTGAGAAGCGTGATTCTTAACGAACTGTTCTTCCTAGATGCTCTCAACGCTTTTATGGTTCGATTCTTAATCACTGGTGTCATTTAATCAGGTCAGGTTTTTAATCGGAAGGGCAACTGTCATATAATGAGTCCAGTTAGTTTTTTATATATATGTAGCTCAACTTGATTTTATATTTCTCCATTTTTCTCTTAATTTCCATGTGGTAATTTGATATTATTTGTTACTTATTAAATACATGTTCAGAAGTTATTGAATGACCCACAAAATTCTCTTAAACACTATATTATTTTATGTTGTAGGCACATATTCAAAGCCATATGTAAGTTGTAATTGAGCTTGAAGGTTGCTTTGACATGTGTAAGTTTATTTAATATTGAACTTTCTCAACTCGGTTTGATATTATAAATTCAACCTTAAAAAATGTATTAATATATGAGAAGGTTGGCTTCATACTCATGATCAACGTCTAATTCGTGAATAGCGGGCAATCTCGCTACATATTAAGTCAAGTCTTCATATTTACCCCAAGATAATCAAGATAAAAAACACCCTTAGCGAAGGCGGAACATAATGGAAACTGTTCGAAATACCAGGTAAATACTTTTTTTAAGCCATTGAACAAAATTTCATGAATAAGGTAATGTATATGATAAAAAAAACTAATGAATCAAGAAAAGTAGAAAACAATATATCTTTACAAACCAACATCGTAAAAGTTTATTAAACATTCATATGAATTATGAATTTGAACATTCGTTTTTTTATCTATTTGTCTACCACATGTATTTGTTTCTAGGTGGGGAAATAAAACATTTCTACAGGTACATGATCAACGAGTAGAATGATTACAGAGAACATATGAGGAGAAAAGAAGTTGCAGGAAAGGAACATTGACAATGTTCTTAAGCATTATGGACTACAAAGGTATATTCACTAGGGGTGGAGAAATCACAATAAAGAATACAAAATTATTAATCTCTCAATTGTGGAGCTCCAATACACAAACTTGTTGTCAGATGGAAGATAAATCATAGCTATAGTAAGCATAATCTCTGAAAGTTGCACTTGCCTATCCACACTTTAAAATGAGCATTTGATGTTTCAGCGTATTTAATAATGGTGAATAGCCCTACAGAGATTTATTGATTCGGTGATCCTTAATTTCGTGTACAATTATGGTTTTAACTCGTGGGTCACATGTGTCATGTAATTTTGTACCTTGAAAGCTAGCTTCCTACGGGTATATTTTTTGTTTTATTATATTTCTTCTTGCCGTTCTATAAAAAGATAATCATTTTTTTTTTGTTAAATGTGCTACAATAAAGGTGTTTGTGTGTGTGCCAAATGTTGAAGATCCAATAGTCAGATAATTTACTTATTTGATGGTTTGCTAACTATGGATACCCTTAAAATCACCAACCTAGGTGCTATGCTTCCCATCGTCTTGCGCTTGCACCATACTAGAATAATTTGTTAATACTCAGTTGCTCTTCGTGAAGTTGTAATAGCAAATTGGTTTGAAAAATAAATTGCGTTAAACATGTCACGCAACATGTGACAATAAAATAGACGTACCCGCAGCAACGCGCGGGCATTCTTGCTAGTAGATAACAAATGTTCAAGTCAAACAATTGAATAGAGAGAGATTGATGTATAGAGAGATAACATTGATGCATGTTTGATCATCGATCAACCGTGAACCAGTCAAACTTTTAAATTCAATCCAACACCAAACATGCTCATCATTTGACATTTAGCATATTTTGTTGTTTGTTTGAATATAACTTTTAATCACTTGAAAATCAAGTACATCATTATGTCTTTTATATGTCCAGGGAAAGTTATATAAACAAAGCTTAGGATTGTAAAGAGATTGTTATGATCGACAAACGGACAGAAATGATCCTTCCATATATGTGAAATCTAAAACATCCTACTTGATTTACTTCTTGACATAGCATCTTCCATATTTCATTTGAATTCATGCATGCATGGTATAGTCAAAACTTCTCTTTCTACTTTATTAATCAGTGTTTTTTAAGTCGGAAAACCTTTGTATGTATTTGGTCAAGACTCAAGATGCTAGAATCTAATCTTGAAAAGGGTAAATAATATCCGGAACCAAAGGGCCTTTGACCTAGTGGTATAAAGTGTTGGATAAGCAGAGGCGAAGGTTATTTGGGGCCAGGGGTGGCCCTGGCCCCCCCTGTTTTTTGGCGCAGTACTGGAAATTTGCGATTTTCGTAGGTAAATTGTGTTCGGGTTGAGTCCGGCCCCCGTCGATTTTCCACTACCGATCGAAAAAATTTGAGTCCGGCCCCCGCCGATTCCGAAACCAAGCTTCGCCACTGTGGATAAGACTTTCTCTTTCTAAGCGGGTCAGAGTTTAATCTATGTGGTGTATAAAAATGTGTAATTTAAGATAGTATAAATTTAAAATGTATTAACTATCATGAAACTGTGGACGTGTTAGAAAGGTGAAACACTATGAGGTTCCAATCATAATACTATACAAATACATTGAAGTAAACGTCCATATATTGTTAATCCACTGAAACTTCATGTGCTAAAGTGAAATTATTTGGAATTGTACGGAAGTAGAAGCCAAGGGTGATCCATCTAGAAGACTAGAAGATTTGTCCAATTTCCGTTCATATTGGAAGATTTTGAGTTGAAAAAAACTGCTTTCTTCTCGAAGCCAATAAGTCAATAACCTAAGCTGAAATCAAAAGCACTTTCTGCTTTCGTTTTCTAATATATGTTGAAAAGTTGTTTTAAGAAGTCACAAATCTGGCTTTTGAAATAAAACTTACAAATCTACCACCAATACAACTAATCTTCACAATAAGCTAAGCCAAACACTTTTTAAAAATAACTTATTGACTTTTCTCATCACAAAAGCTAATCCAAACACTTTTTTAAAAAAAAAAATCCTCTATTTAGTTTTATATCTTTTTAGAAAAATAAGTAAAATTAAAGCTCAATCATTTCTTATTATTAGTACATAAAACATACAATGGTGTTACAGAGATTAGGTATAAAGTAGTTAAATGAGTTGTATTCATATTTGATACATGTATTAATCGCATAGTCTCTGACCTATTAAACACGATAAAAGTTGTTTTTGCCATCCCTTCAATCACGTAAAAACGATAGTAGATTTGCTGATATGTAAAGAATGGTAATAAATTGTTCATAGCAAAACATTTTAACACATAAAAAATCATAATAAACTGTGCTGATTTACTTTTATGGCTAAAACTATTTTGTATGTTTATAAAAGTAAGATTATACTTATGTAATTAAAACCTTATTTGCGTCAGAAACATCTCTTAGCTATTGACTCAATTCGTCTATTCAACTTTATCAGCTTTGAATATTAACAATATTCTAGGCGTTACTTTTTCAAACAATCTAAAGTGTAGTAAGTCTATGTTTTAATTAAGTAAATGCTAAAAATATATTAAGATAAGGAAACGACAAGAATAACAAACTTTACTTGAGTGCTAAGGTGAAATGAAGCAGCCGCTGCCCTTGATTCTGGATAGGTGTCGTGTCCCGAACAACCCGTCACGTGTTAGCAAGTTTGTTGTTAAAGTTTTAATTAATGGGCCTTTGGTCAATTAATATGAGCCAACTTAATATATATCACAACCCAATTCGTGGCACGAAATTACGTTTTCTCGACAATTTTAATGAATAAATGAAAAAGAAAATCAAGTGTCGAGTAAGTCATGGACCTCATGGTAGATCCAACAACAAGCATGTTGGTTGTTGGTTAAAGAACATGTTTTAGATAGTGTCTAAATTGAGCAAAAATATTAAAAAAAAAGGGTATAAGTCACTCACGTAGTTAATTTGTATATACTCAGATTATATACTGATACTTTTGTATTAGTCACTCTAACTAGTACGTATATGGTTTTGTATGTATCAATTTTGATAAAAAAAAAAAAAAAATTACAGAAAACGTCCTTTACTTTTACCTATAATTGCAGGTTTCAGCCTTAATATTTAAAACTTGCAAATTACAGCCTTTAACGTGTTTTTTGTTGCAGCAAACATCCTTATGTCATCTAACGGGTTAGTGAGAAATGATGTTTCCTGCAACAAAAGACACGTTAAAGGCTGTAATCTGCAAGTTTTAAAGATTAAGACTGAAACCTGTAATTTTAGGAAAACATAAAGCACGTTTTCTGTAATTTTGCCTAAAAAAAGTACGGTAAAATATTGTGGAATGACACACAATTCAAATTATTTTATATCGACTTCTTTTATATAAAAAAAATACATATATGGTATTTTTGCTTCTTAGAAAAATAAAGATATTTTCGTCATTAGGGCATGTGCTTTGACTTTGTTACGGAAAAGAAAAAAAAAATGAACTTTAAACTTCATTATGGAAAAGAAATTAATAGATACTTTAGTCGGTATATAAAATAGATTTTATGGGTGAGCTTAATAAAGAAATAGATAACTAGGCGCTTTGATCGCCGCACGCTGCGCGGGTTGTAACGACCTTTTTTAAAGTTTGCAATGTTTCAAAAAATAACTACATGTATGCATTACATTATATAACCTCATATTCTATAACAACATAAACGTAAATAACTTAAACTGAGTTTTATAACACATAGGAGGCCAACTACATGCATTACATTATATAATCTATCCCATAAGAACAGAAACATAAATAACTAAAACTAACTTTTATAACACATAGGGGGCGGTTTTACATACATAAGAAGCTATCAACCTTAATAACTAATACCAACCTCCTATTTATAACACATAGGAGGCGGTTTTACAAACAAAATTGTAAGACATAGGAGGTCCTTTTGACCCCAACCTGATCAGGGGTCTTATTAGTGTCATCTTCACTTCACTTTTCTTTTCTCCCCATCCAGGTTCATCTGCAGCGACCACCCCTTTGATCAGTGGACCACCGCATCTCTTTTTCGCCTAAATATGGAAAGTCTTTAAATCTTCGACTGCTGGATTCGGTGGATCATCATCCTCAGCTTCAATATAATATGACATTCAAAACAATAACTAATCATGCAGATATTCACACACATAACCTTATATGAAGGTAAACGGGAAATAACATAAGAAAACAAAGAGCGATAAGGCAAAGACAAAAGCTAATAGCTTTAAAGTTGCAAGGCAAAGCCCTCATTGAATAGGGTCTTTGTGAAGCTCATATTCCGTCGGAAAAAGCGGCTGCAAGGTGGGTTGCAGGTGCAAACCTACCATCCAACACCCATGCAACGCCATCTTCGTCCACTTTCCGTATAGGATCCAAAATCATCACTGCCATTGATTAGCCAGGAAACGAAATTGAGCTACAACAGTAAGGGAACATACTTACGATGTAAAAAACGCATGATAGACCAACATACATCATGACATTCAAAACAATAACTAATTATGCAAATATTCACATTCAAAACCATAACTAATTCCCTAGTTATTTTTAGTCGTTCTCAAGTCTTTTAGTTAATGTCTTTTATTAGTTTTTGGCATTTATTTGTTCCTTTATCTCTTTATTAATTTTTACTTGTTTTTAGTTATATTTATTTATTACTTTATAGGTGTTCGTGTGGAGAGGAGTTGTCGCCACCGCAACCACAAAAGACTACCTAAATTGATTTGTTTTTGCCGATAAGCTCCAATTGCATCATAGGTATTACAAAAAAAGGGTTCTTTTTTTTTGTATACTTATAGTTATTATCTTCATTTTGATAGTTTATACGATTACATAGATTATACCTATTTACACAAATACCCCGGCGATTTTCACTCGTTAATACATAGAGTCCACTAAGCATATTTTGAGTTGGTGCAGAAATGGGATCTTCAATAGTTGGAGACAAAAGATTCATATGAGAAAACGTAAGTAAACGTACCTTCGCTTGAGCCTCTAAAGATAAAGGAACATGAACAGCCATTTGATCCCCGTCAAAGTCTGCATTGAAGCCCTTACAAACTTAATGATGTAAACAAATAGCACGCCCTTCCACTAAACTGGGAAGAATGCATGTATGCCTAATCTATGTAGAGTAGGCGCTCTATTCAGCAATACAGGATGGTCATCCAGAATTTCCTGAAGTATTTCCCATACAATAGGTTTTTTTTTCCGAATTTGACTCTTAGCAACTCCTATGTTCGAATTACAAATACGAAGAAGATTATCGAGACGCGAAGACTTGAAAGCGATCATGGAAATAATAATAATAATAATATATAAAAGAAAAAACTAATAAATAAAACAAAGGGACGAAGACCAGCCTCGGCCCAAAAGAAAGAAGTGGCAGCAGCAAATCGGCCTAGGTCACAAGGCCCAAGAGAAGAGCTGGCCTGCTCCCTCTCCTTTAGCTTAGGTTCGCCCAACAGCGTTCCTTGCCCAGAACGCAGCAGTCTCTATTTTTTTTGGCCAAATTCAATTTGTTGACCTTTTTTCTCAATTTTAAAACTAACATCTCGAATTCAGCAGCATTTTTGGAGAAAAAGAAAATATTGGAGAGCTAGCTTTGGGGAGTATTTTTGAAGCTTGGGAGGCTCGGGTTTGTAGAAACTAGGGCTGATAACAAGCGAGTAGGGCTCGTTTACAAACTGAACCGAGCTGAGTGGCTTATTTACAACCGAGCGAACATTTTTCAAGCACAAATTTTTCCGAGCGAGCATCAAGCAATCAACGAGAGGAGAGTAATTTGGACCACCATAAAATTGTGATGTTTCCTTCAATGTTTTATTAAATTAAGTGGGCTAGTTATATTTTATTTGTATATATTTTTTTGTTTGTGTTCGTTTGAATTCAGTAAGTGTTTATAAACATGTTTAGTTATTGAAAACAAACAGATAGTCGCGTTCGTTAAGTGTTCATGAACATGTTAACTAATAATTCGATTTTTTTTCCTTTAAATCCCTAAATTGGTAATACGCATTAATGAACAAAAAGGCAAAAAAGTATAGAAACTTTAGAAAAAGTTGCAAAAAAAAAGTTCATCATCTCACACTTCGATAGAGAAAAATCAAAGCAACTCAAAACAAAATGTTTAAAAGAGACTCGTTGAACTTTAACTTTACAATTAATTTTAAGAAGAGTATTTTAAAAAATTTAGTGGATGTAAACTCTAACTTTAATTCTCTTTAAGAAAAAGCTATAGGTGTGGCCCAATTTGTTGGCCAAATGTTTAAAATGCCTATAGTATGCAAGACATGTGATACTATTTAAAAGACCATTCTAGCAACATCCATTCGAGACATAAATTTGTAGCAAATTGTTGAAGTTTAGAGAAAAATTTTGAAATTGCTAACCTCATGGCGAGGAAATGTATCTTACTTTTATTGTAATAATACTACAAGTATGGTAATAGTTAGCATATAAGTTATTTCAAAATACTACACTTTTTGACCCGTTATCTAATCGGCTCAACTTACCCATCTTGCCATAATGCATTATTGCCATCCTTTACCAACAAGGCGTGGCCTTAAGGGTTGTTATATACTTATATATCAACTATCATGTAGAATATTGTTCATATAAACATTACATGACATACAAAGAACATGTTTTTTGAATTAAGTGATTGACGGTACAAATGTGACAGTTCTAATGTGAGCAAGTTTAGCGTTGAAAGTACATTTAATCGTCTCCCGTAGTCTATCGTGCCATCTAACAATACCCATGCCTTCAAGTTGTGATTGTGCCATTGTGGGACTATTCGCATCTTTGCATTACCGAATAAATTATACACCTCCCAATGGTATTTTTGTTCTATGGATGTTATCAACTCCAATAGTATTATCCCACAATGGCATTTGTTCCCTTGAGCTAGTTGTTGTGCCCACAAAGACTTACCTTTAAAGGTGTTGTCTTCAAACTTTCTAAAGTGTGTAGGTATGTCTTGCTAGTAGCGTTCTTGTTTTAGACGAAATTTAGTGGTGACAAAGTTATCCAAAAAGGGTAACACCCCAAAGGCGAACCCAAACCTCATTAAGTGAATCCGATGCAAGCTAATAGGAACCGCATGAAATTACCAACTTGATAATGACCGGATAAAAATACACCGGGCAAAGAAGAGACCAAATTCCCTGTCAGCAAATCTAGAGTAATCATTTTGTCATGATCATTTAATTATGAATTACTTGCCCAACTCATTATCTTATGTATACCCACTTTTACATTAAATCTTATGTTAAATGATGGTTATAGAGAGACCCTTTTGTCACAATGCTTAAAGCTTAATAGAAAGGCTGTCTTATGTTACAAGAGAGGAAGGAAATCAACCGTAGTTACTAATTATCCCAGTGGATATGGGGGATATATATCTTGACTCCTTCAAGAAGGGATGAACGATTAAACTAAATCAATGTAACGAATTGTAGTGACATAAATTAAAGGTTATTGGATTTTAATAACCAAGACTATCACATATTGGCCACTGCTACTCCAAACTAACCATTTGATCATCATCACTCCCAACTTGTTTTTCTCTAACCCTCCTAAACTAACTGAACCATAACTTAATTAACTTATTGCTGGCATTTTGTTTGTGAAGTGGCCTTTTGCCACGTCAGCAAAAAAACTAACCGGGTTAGGTTTAGTTAGTTTGAAAGTGACAGGAAAAAATTAGTTGCAAATTGAGAGTGGTAGTGGTTAGTTGGGAGTAGAATTGGCCAATATGTGATAGTTGTGGTTATTAAAATCCATAATCCTAATTAAAAAGCATTTATAATAATAATAATAATTGTATCTCGTTTATGCATGGCGGGGTAACCACTTTGTGCGAAGGAATATCCTTTGATTGTGGCAAGATGTAGAACGGTACCCACATCCCTTATTCCTTTATTGTTAAAGTTTCTTTTTAAAAGAATATTTATTAGAAAATTGGGTTAAAAATTATTTAGAAAAAGTCGCTAAAATATTTAAGAAAATTCTATTGACTCATATTCTTTTAAATACTTAGGTATGTTGGGCAATGAGCTTTTACGAAAAAAAAAAAACTACTACTTAATAAAAAACCTTGTTTGGTTGAAATGACTTGAAGCATTTAGGTTAGGAAAATAAACTATATATTGAAAAGTTAGTAGTACTAACGTTTAAGAAAAACTCATACTAGCTAAAACCTTTTAATTAGTAAATGACACAAATATCCATCTATTATAAAAATAAAATAAAAACCTTTCATACAAGCTTTTAATTATGTTTATTTTGAACATTTTATACATTTTAGTAAAAGTTTTGACAAACAAAATTATTAAATATTTTATTAGTCTTTTCAATAAGTGGTATGTTGATCTTGTTTGTCATTATTCAAAATTAAACAGTTTATTAGACCTCCTGTAGTGGAGGTGGTATGTGGCGTTTTAAACAAAAATAGCGCCCTTCACTTCGTTACGGGGGGGGGGGGGTATGCCTTAAATAACCGGGAAGCGTTACAAATATAATACTAGAACAACTTTGAACCAGCCAATCATATAATGCCACGTGGCATAGTGAACATTTGAAGTTTAAAAAATCGACCGTTTAATTTGAACGGTTATTTTTTTTACTATATATATACCTTCCACTACACAAACATTTACAAACTACACAAACAAACACACAACAATTTTTTACCTCCAACCTCAACCACACTCCAAGCCCTCCTCCTCGGGAGCCCACTGAGGAGGAGTATGAAGCACTAAGGGATGCTCAAGAGGAGGAACGCTTCTACAATTATTCCCCTCCACGTGAGTACTGCTGGATCCGCTCGGATGCAAGATCCATGGTCGCGATAGCGATCGTTCTGTGTCCTCGCCGCAGAACACACTCGAGGACTTGGATAATTACTCTCCATATGGGAGAAAATTAGGATTAATTATGTAATGTTTAAATAAGTAGTTTAGGATTATCTAGTGTTTAAATATGTAATTTAGGAATATGTAATGTTTAAATTAATATTAGCAATGTGGTTAATATTATTTGTAACTTTTTTTTAATATTAGTTGTAACTTTTTTTAATATTAGTTGTAACTTTTTTTTTAATTTTAAGTTGTGTGTTTGTAATATTATTTGTAATTTTTTTTATATTATTTGTCTTTTATTTTAATTATTTTGAGTTTATTAATTAAAAAAATAATAAAATAAACAACCAATCAGAAACACAGGCATTATATTTTTCCTCTTATCACTACACCCCTTTTTTCACTTCAAGCCCCATGCTGACTAAGTTGTCACGTAGACCAATCAGAATCAGGGGCGTTATATTTAACCCCCTCCACTACACATGGTCTTACAAAAGACATAACATAAAAA
>JAUTDX010000596.1:0-92320 GCA_030844895.1 Ambrosia x helenae
GATATCATCCATTCTTGACCTTTTTCTTGTTTTGTTCCCAATCGGGTCGAACTAGTTTCTCTAATTCATCTTTTTGCTTAAATTTCTTATGGAGTTCTCTTTCTGATGTGTCACACATTGCCTTTTGAGCTTCAAGTCTAGCCATGAGTGAATTCGACGCTGCTTGGTTTAACCGAGCTTGTTCTTTGTAAATGACACTCCTGCAGTAATCAAAAAAGATTTCAGCAAGTATCCTAAAGATAGACTAAAGGTGGGAAATTTCGTCCCGTTTTATCTTTAATGGGTCAAACGGATAAAAAGTAGTCAGAAAGTCAACGTCCAAATTCAAATAAATACGCGTTTTGAACCCATTAATCCACCCTGCCCATTTTCGACCTTAAATCATAAAATTCTTACTGGTGCATAGCGTCCTCTTATCATCTTCTCAAGCATTCCCTTATACGACGATTGAGCTTCTGCTAAACGGCGACATTTTTCTGCGCGCCTTCTTTTTTTAATTAAACAACATTTCAAGATCTTGGATTGAAGTTCTTTCTTCTTCATTCTTTTGTTTCAGTTCCATCATTTCTGCATCCAGTTTTCTCAATCTCTGCCTGTTTCTTTGTAGTTTCTTCTTTTTGCCTCAATGAGTCCCTCGCTACGACAATAGCTTGATATGGATTTGTAACAAAATCCGAACTTCATTTTCTTTTGACATACTTGTCTCGATTTTTCTTGGAGCTGTCACACGAAAAAGGAGAGTTCAATATTGTTGATATGCATACATTACATTGTGCACAGACATTTAATATTGTTTACCTATAGGTGAATTGTTGTGTATCTTCTGTTAATATCAACAGATTGCAATAAGGTGTCATTGGATTCCTTTCTAGACAAAACAATAAGCAGCTGGAGCAAGTCCTGATTTCTTCTTTTGACTCGTTAAACGGTTGTGGAAAACAGTGCGAATCAACCGTTTGTGAATCATTAAGTTCTTCGCACTCGCCGTTGCTAAACAACAAAATAAAATCCCCTATGCCCTGAAAAGTTTTAGAGCCAAGGTACATAAGAGGTTGTACCCATTTGACCTGTTTGCGTTTAGCTAAAATTTTTATTTGACCCGTTTGAAATACAACACAATCCAATTGACCCATTCAAAAGAAAATGAAAATTTTAGACCAATGTATTAAAATGATCTTGATATATATTCCACACTCCTTTTCAATGGATAAGTTAAGAAGGTAAACAAGTAGAGGTGTCAAGATTCACAGTTTAGGCGGTTATGCAACGGGTCAAAATGGTTCGTTCAAGTTGGACCAACCCCAAACACTTTGTTAAATACTTCTTTCCATAATAAATGAACAAAGAAAAGATTTAGGAGGTTGTACCCCGCTTTGCCTTTTTTTTAAACTAAATTTGACCCATATGACCCGTTTGAAATAAAACACAACCCATATCGACCCATTCAAAAGCAAATGCAAATGGTTTGATTTGACACCTCACTATCATGGTTTCAAGAATTCTTTACCTGAAATCCGAGTTGAAGAAGCAAAGATAGACAAGAACTGGTTAACCGATATACCGACTTGAAGGTCCCACCATGGAACCAAAAACTCAAGCTTGTTATGCTTCTTCTTGCATACTTGCCATTGCAATAACCTTAAATTGCTTGAAACAGTCAATCCTCCCCCTGTAATTCACAAATTCAATAATATTAATATTAAGCATCTAATTTGTTGAAACCACTTTGGGCGACTTTCAATCGGTCAACCCCCTTGACCCATTTCATATCATAGTAAACTTTAACTTCGACCCGTTTGTCTCATTGATATAAAATTTAAACCCAAATCAACCCGTCGAACAAATCAAATAGGTTCACTATTTACAAAGAAAATTACTTGAGCAAGAAACCAATGATCAACATCCAAAGCAAGAGGAGAAGCCGAATCAGCATGAAAATACAGAACGTTGCCATACGGGTCTACTCTAAACGTCTCAGGATCAAATCCAGCATTCCTGTAATCCCAATAACTTAAAATAAAAATCCCTTTTTATTAAATGAAAATCAAGAAAAGGTTGCAGATTTAAATTACCCAAGATGATTAAGCTGCTTCCATAGCAGGCTTACAAAAATCCTTGGTCTTGCTGAGGGTTTCGCTTTCGGGTCTGTTATCGGAAACATCCCATCCAACTCCTTGGCTCTTGAAGCCTATAAAAACAACACATATATAAAACATAATTCACACAATAAACAAAACAGTCTCCTCTAAACCCTAAACACTGAATTTATCAAATCAAGTGAGTTACTGATCTTGAAATGCAAATCAAGATTAGGGCTTTTTATTTTTAATTTCACAATCTGTAGAGATATTATTATTATTATTATTATTATTATTATTATTATTATTATTATTATTCACACAATCAATAAAACAGTCTCCTCTAAACCCTAAACACTGAATTTATCAAATCAAGTAAGTTACTGATCTTGAAATGCAAATCAAGATTAGGTTTTTTTTTTTTTTAATTTCACAATCTGTAGAGATATTATTATAATAATAATAATAATAATTATTATTATTATTATTATTATTATTATTTTATTATTATTATTATAAACCAAACCCTAATCCCTAAATCTTTAAAATCATTGAACACTGAAACAAAAACCCAAAAACAAGTAATTTGTCAAATCAAGTAGTTTCCATATCAAGAAATTATTATTATTATTATTATTATTATTATTTATTTATTTTAATTTTTTTTTTTTTAAATTCAGATCAGAAACTGCAAATCCAGAAAAGGGTATTTTACCTGATGAGAATGAAGAACATAAGGAGTGAAAGAGAAAGGAGGCCAAGCGCGAATGGGCCGAACCCTCGATCGCGACATATCTTAGCATACGCTTTCGGGTAGCCGAGGCCTTCATCGATTCTCAACTCTTCAGCAGAGAACATGAGATCATCCGCCATGTTTTTCTGGTGTGATTTGAGAGAGCGTTTGTTTTGGTCTGTTTTCAGTTAATAAAAAGCTGAAATAACAACAGACAGTGATAATAATATAAGTGTTTTGTTGTAACGGTCGAATTTGGGGGACCAAATGAATAACTGTTTTTTTTAAATTTAATTTGGGGGGTGCCACGCTGGCAAATATAACGGCTACATTAGCATTAAGTATTGGGTTTGGTAGGCTAGTCTCTGAATTTTTCAAACACTTTAGACTAAAATCATTATCTTGTCTTGAATAATAATATTTTAAATAATAATAATGGTGTTGAAATCAGAAATATTTTAAATATAATATTTTTCAATAATAGGATTCTGCCTTGGAAAAAAAACGTAATAAACTAGTTTTGTTTGTTTTTAAACTAGTGTTTAACCCACGTTTCGCCGCGGTTTCATAGTTCGTGTTTTTCGTCGCAGGTTCATAATTCGCGTTTAACGTTAATACAACGAAGTTATAACGTAAAAAAGTTTTACAAATATGTGGAAAAGAAAACAATAAATAACAGAAAGGAATGAAAGCTAAAGGAGAAAAATAAGAAACATGAAAAAATGCTTTGGAAAGGCTTGCCCGAGATTTGAACTTGGGTGGGTAGTGTTGAGTGTCAATTAATTACCATCTGAGCTATACAAACTTTTATTCTTTACTCAAATAAAATTATTTAAAATTTTCTAATTATGAAAGCATTTGTGCAATGTTTTATGGTACTCTCTGTTTAAAGGGTTGTACCAGTGGTTTGTAAAACCCATGTACTGGTTTCATACAAAAAACAATGTAGGAAGGAAAAAAAAAACAAACCCAATCCTCACATGACAAATGGTACAGCTACCCAAGCTCACCAATCTTAAATTAAAACTGTTCACATCAATTGAAATTGTTATTGAAGAAACAAATACCTGAGGGGGTAATTCTTCTAGATAGAACAGAGGTACCACTCTGGCCCAATCCGATGGAATAACCTGTTCTGCAAAAGAGAACACCGTTAGGACTCGTCACAGGATTGGGGGTTATCCTGTGACCACCCTCCGGCGTGAGAATAAGTATGGCTTTTAAGCAATGTGAAAGTAGGGAGAGTAGGTTAAGAGTGATTGCATGCCTGTTGCGTTTACCTGTGTCTTCTTTATATAGCCAGGGCTATCCTTCATCGTTGCAATGGTTGTTCCCATAAACCAGGAGATAATCATTATCGCCATCTTCTCTCCTAAACCGGTTTGGTTGTTCAGGGCTTATCTCTTATCGTTTTACTTGATTATCGCCCTTGATCGTTATTGTTGTTCTAGAAACGGTTAGCCCACTTTAGTGGGCCTAGCTTTATTGGGCTTTATTAGCCTTGCTTGTTATTGAGGTGGGCCAGCCTAGTCTGACTGGGCCCCTACCTCGTCATGTCCCCCCAGTCTAGTGATAAGAGGTTTCGAATATTACTAGACTCTAAAAAATAAAAAAGAAAAAATAAGAAATGTACAGAAAAAGAAATGTTTGGGGGGCCACATTGTAAATCTTCATTGGGATTGGTACCGCATGACCTATGCACGTGCCTTTGACATCATCACATATGTCCCATCAGCCGTTTCTGAATAGTCCGACTGACAAGGGAAACGACTGTTGGCGGTTCAATTTCAAATTTGAACCGTTGCCAACCAGTGCTATAAATGTGCTGATTCAGGGGAGTTTGCAATTACTTACCCTCAGAAAAATACTCTCTTTGAAAAATTACCACCCCTGAAATGGCACCTAAAAATGGTTCTACGCGCACAGTCACGAGTGTCCGGAAAGGGATGATGTAGCCTTTCCTTTGAAGCCAGGGAAGCTAACCCTCTACGGTGAATTCTTCACTTTTTTCCACTTTCGCCTTCCGGTCACCAAGTTTGTGTATAATCTATTATCATACTATGGCGTCAATATATCCCAACTACATCCGTTGGGGCTGATCAAGATTCGTCATTTCGAATTCTGTGCCCTAGGGCTTGGGATGACGCCTCGTTTAGAAGTTTTCCGTGCTCTGTACGTTTTGAAGTTCAAACATGAGTATTTCACCTTCGACCGCCGTCCAGGTGCTTTGTCTTGTATTGAGAACTTCCCCCAAAGCGTCAAAGACAAAGAATGGAGGAAAAAGTTTTTCTATATCGACGAGCATGTTCTACCAGTTGGAGCCCCTATCAGGTACCCAGAGGGAAATTGTCCGACGTGTGTCCGGCTCCTGCCGTGTATGAGAAAGACCCACTGTTCATTGCTTTGACTAATAACCCCACGGAGTGTACTAGCATTCCAGAGAGGGCCATGGTCGCAGTGGGAATGAGTCGTTTGTGGGTTGACGACACGGTGTACCCTGAGTACCGCCGGGAGGATCAGGCGCGCTGGCAATACTTTGACGTATTGGACCCTGCTACGGCCCATCATTTGGTAGAGCATGACCGCCCTCTTGGGTCGTCGGAGGCTGACGTTCTTAGCCAGACGATAGGCAACTTTCACATTCCCATCCCCGTGAATCAGACAAGTGAGACGGGTCCATCTGAGCCACACGTTCCTGGAGACACACACGTTGATGTTGCCATGTCTAGGGAGAACTCCCTGGGTCCCATTGACGCGGACCCGTTGAATGTGGCCATGCCTCAGGAAGATGCTGCGGCGGGGAAGAAAAAATCCAAAAAGAGGAAGAACCCTGACACAACCGGGGTGGAGCTGTTGATGGCCAAGAGGCAACAGCTGAAGGCGCTGAAGGAAAAAATCCTTAGTAAGTTTGTCAGCTTGATGTGTACTTGTTTATAATAATGTTTGCAATCTGTATTAATGGGGCTGTATTTCTTTGCAGGTGCAAGGATTGGTGTAAGCGACCCTTCCCCTGATGCACTGATAGGGACGCCTGGTTCCGATGCTGGGGAATCGTCAGTTCTACCGCCCCCTTCTAGTAACCCGGAGGGAGTGACCAGCTTGACGGGCCCCTTTTCATCCCCCTCCTTGGCAGTCACTCAAGCCAGGTCCAGCGATGCTATTATCCCCCCGAGCACGGCTCTTATGGATACCTTGTCTACCGGTCCCACGTCCACTGTTGCTGAGACTTCTCTTCATCCTGTAGTGTCAACTACCGTTACCGCCGTGACCGTTCCGATACCCCAAACGCCGGCATTTACTTTGTCAGCTAGTACTGTGACAACACCAGTTAGTACGTACGGTCAAAGTTTTTCTCAGCTGCTGCGGGACGTGCAGAGGCATCCCATCAAGTTCCCGGGAGGAATCCGTACTGGGGAACAAACTGAAGACCTTACATCGGGTGTCGCGGGTGACATACCCCATAATGCTTATCTTCCCGGGATCAACTGGCGCCCCTCATTGAAACATGTCCGATATGTGCCTGGTTGGCACATTGCTGAGTCGACACGACTTATTAACCCGGATGTGATACGCCACTGGACTGAATTCTCTGTCCCCCCGGCGGAGAGGTATTATCTGCAGGGACTGGATAATGCTCAGCTGGCAGAAAACGTAATGGGGGCAAGTGTAAGTTCCTCCACTGCCCTGTATGAAGTGTTAAGGCGGTGGCGCGTTGACCTGGCACATCTCATCAATGTCCGGGAAGAGCAGGATCGTACAAAGTCTGAGAATGAGCGATTGTCGAAGCAGCTGGCCGACAAGGAGGTGGAGGTGGTGGCCCGCCAAGTGGCCAAAGAGAAAGTAGAAAGAGACATGGACCGAATGGTAACCAACCATACCGAGGAGAAGCTGGATTGGCACCGTCGTGAAGACAAGTTGAACCAGTTTGTTTTCCGCTTGGAGGACCGGGTCAAGGTCCTGTCGAAGGAGCTTGAGACGGCGAAAAACACTATTACCAGCCATCAAGCAGACATGGAGAGGTATAAACTGATGTCGGCGGAAGTGGAGAATTATGAATCTCGGATCCGGCGTGCGGAAGAGCAGAGGGATGAAACCTTACATCAGCTAAATGATTGTCAAAAGCAGCTTGAAGCCGCTAACAGTCGTGCGGACACAGCTGTTAACACTGCTGAGTCCTTGAAGTCCCAAGTTGATGCTTTACAGTCCCGGGTGGATGTGGCAACGGGCGATCGTGACTGGTTGATCCGACGAGGCATTCCGGCATCTTGGCGCTATATCCGCGGCAGTTCTGAATACCAAGATCGCATCAATGCCTTCTATGAAGTGTCCATGGAAGCTGGTTACCATGATGGCTTAGCCTACGGCAACCAGGTTGGTTTAGCTGGCAGGAAGCTTCCTCCCCCAACTGCACAAGAGAAATCTCTACCGACCCGGGTTGCCGATAGCCTTCAAGCTCTAAGTGCTGACACGCTGGAAGCTATTGACCGTTTGAGCTGCAAGGTTGGAGATGAGGGCACTTCTGCCCTCCGGGCCGAACTGGAACCCTACGTGTTGGAGTCTACTGACGACGAAGACACGTCTTCAGGTTGAAGCTAGTTTTCTTTTTAATGTAATCTTTTGGAGGTCGTTTGTGTTTTATCCATGTATTTATATTCCTGCTGTCTTATGTATGTCAAACGTTTTTAATGAATCCAAACGTCGTTATGTATTCCAATCGTTTGTATGTATTTCAACTGTTGGTATACTAGTAGCTTGTGCCAGCTGGTTCTGATTCGTAGTTAATGCTGATGTGACAGCAGCTCTCAATCAGCCATTAATTACACACCATCATTGCCTGACGTCACCACTGTCACGTGTTACTATTTGACGGCGAATGTCAGTGAGTTAAATGATGATGACTTCTGATCTTCTCGAGTGTCACTATATAAGTCAGGTTGCTTATCACCCTTCCTCCCTAACTCCACCAGAAATCACTATTATCTTTCCAACATGTCGTGTAAACAAGCTTCGTTGGATGAAATCACTCGTGAGTTAGACGCAGTGGAGGGATTGAGGAAGCTTCGAGAGTTTGCTGATGAGATGGACCGCCGTCGTGCTGCGATGGAAGAATACAATGAGAGAACCGCTGGGTATGTACCTGCACGTCAGTATGGGTTGACATATTCCAAGGGTCCTAGAAGGCTTTTTAACGAGCCTGCTCCTGTACTGGCCCTGCCTGTCCCTCAACCTGTCCTGAATGCAGAACACTTGGAGGTTGTGGAAATTGTTGGCATTCCTGTGAATGATCCGGAAGACCAGGTTGCTGTGGAAAATGATGTGGTGGTTGAAGAACCCCTGGGGAATAATGGTGAAGCTGAACCCTTGTTTGAAGGGGAGCTTTTGGTATTACCCGATTATGCTCCGGATGGAGAGGTGCTACATACCCCTGCAGAGGTATTAGCAATGTTGGATGGCCAAATGTAATGTGAGCCAGGGGCTTAACTCGTAGGCTAGTGCCCTTATGCATGACTCTGTTTTTTGTTTTGTATAGCGCTGTCTTTTGTGGTAGGTTAGTTTTTGTAATGGCTGTGGATTTTGGTCCTGCCTCCTACCGTGGTAAATGATTTTTGTATATCGATCCGATGGATGTAACCATTATGGAAAAAGAACTTGCCTTGATAGGCGTTTTATTAATTTAAAGTAAACAAACTGTGAGGACCACCAGGTCGACTGTTACACAGCTATTATTATTGACAAAAAATTAAGGAAAAATAAAAACAATGGTGAGTCGATAACGAGACTTAGACGTAGCACTTTTTCAACTGGGCGGCGTTCCAGGTTCGCGGGATGGGTTCTCCCGTAAGCTGCTTTAAGGTGTACGCTCCTTTGCCCAGCACTTCTGCCACTTCATACGGCCCCTCCCAGTTGGGACCAAGCTTGCCTTGGGGTTGCGACCTGCTTGCTTCGTTATCGCGCATGACCAATTCTCCTACCTTGAAAGTCCTCTCGAGAACTCGTTTGTTGTAGTACTTCTCCAGCAACCGTTTGTACCGGGCTTCATTGATGCAGGCGGTGTCACGGCGTTCCTCCAACCTTTCTAAGTTCTCCCGCAGCAACTGTTCGTTAGTGCTGCTTTCATTATTCCTTCGCTGTGTGGGTATCATGATCTCCGCCGGAATCATTGCCTCCGAACCATATGTTAAGCTGAATGGTGTTTCACCATTGCTTGTTTTCGGCATGGTCCTGTGAGCCCATAACACATGTGGTAGTTGATCCACCCATGATTTACCCTCAGCGTCTAGCCTCCTTTTTATCCCGTCATGTATACTCCGGTTTGCTCTTTCAACCTGTCCATTGCCTTGCGGGTGGGCGACAGAAGTGAAAATCTGCTGGATCTGGAGCTCCTTGCACCAATCCTGCAACGATTTTTCCGCAAACTGGGTTCCATTATCGCTAACCAGGTACAATGGGACTCCAAATCTGCAGACTATGTGTTCCCATAAGAACTTTTTGATGTTTATTGCTTCAATCTTGGACAGCGGCTTTGCTTCTACCCACTTCGTGAAGTAGTCAATGGCTACCACCAAGTATTTCAACTTCCCGGGAGCTAGGGGAAATGGTCCCACCAGATCTATTCCCCACTTCTGAAAAGGCCAAGCTGCCGTTACAGGTATCAGGTTGTTCTTTGGCCGGATGGTGTGCGGTGCGTATTTCTGACAACTGATGCATTTTTGTAACACTTCCACAACCATGTTGTGCATCCCCGGCCAGTAATAACCTGCATTGGTTATTTTTGCAACCACCACCCGGGGCCCGGCATGTATCCCGCAAGTACCTGCATGAATCTCTTCTACCAAAAACTTAGCCTCCGACGGAGCCACACATCGCAGTGCTGGGCCCAGGTATGACTTCCTGTATAAAATGTCGTCTTGTAATTCATACTGGAGTGCCTTTGTGCGAATCTTCAAGGCTTCCCCCTTGTCATCCGGCAGTGTGCCGTGTCCCAAGTACTGCTGTATCGGGGTCATCCAGGAGATTTCGACTGCATGTATGCTATGCACGGCTGATACTTGAGTCGATGGTTGTTTGAGAGTCTCGATATGGACATCCTCCCTGGTTCCAGACGACGCCAACTTGCTCAAGGCGTCAGCTATATCATTCCGGTGCCGTCGTACATGTATCAGCGTTATCTTTTTGAACTTGGCCATCAACTCTTTAGTTTTTTCCAGATATTTTGACAGGGTGTCGTCCCGGGCTTCATACGACTCGTTGACTTGGTTATTGACCAGCAGTGAATCTACGTGCGCGTCCACATTTTTCGCGCCCAAGGACAGTGCCATGCGCAACCCCGCCAACAGTGCTTCATACTCTGATTGGTTGTTGGAACATTCAAAGTCAAAACGGAGAGCATATAGGAACTTTGCTCCTTCCGGGCTGACCAGCATCAGACCAGCCCCAGCCCCTTTGCTGTTAGAAGACCCATCCGTATATAATTGCCACGCTGGCTCCTCAATCTCTGTTTCTGGAGTAAGCACTTCCTCTATCTGAGGGATCTGTTCTCCTGCTGGGATTTCTGCCAAAAAATCCGCGATAACCTGCCCCTTTATGGATGTTCTCTTCTTAAACCCAATATCAAGTGCACCCAGTTCAATTGCCCATTTAGCTAGCCGTCCTGACACCTCAGGTCTGTTTATTACCTGGGCCAGCTGGAAATTAGTCAACACCTCCACTTTGTGTGCCTGAAAGTACCGGCGCAATCGCCGGGATGCATGCACCAGAGCCAGAACGAGCTTTTCCAATGTGGGGTATCTGGTTTCCGGGTCGGATTGAACCCGGCTTACATAGTAGATGGGAGTCTGTGTTCCGCTCCGTTCCACCAGCAAAACAGCACTGACGGCACGATGTCCCGCAGCTAGATACATTCTCAGTATTTCGTCCCGTCTGGGGGCAGTGAGTGTGGGTAGATTGCCCACGAACGTCTTCATCTCCTGGAATGCTTTCTCCGCTTCGGGCGTCCACTGAAACTTGTTCTTGTTGAGGCAGTCTTTGAGAGTAGATATGAAAGGTAACGACCCTCCGCGTGCCGGGCCAGGAAACGGTTGATTGCAGCTAATCTTCCATTTAAAGTCTGCGCCTCTTTCAATGTCTTCGGGGATGGCATGTTGGTGATTGCTGCCACCTTTTCTGGGTTTACCCGGAACCCATCCTTAGTGACCACCACGCCGAGGAACTTGCCTTCTTCAACCCCAAAAGAGCATTTGCCCGGGTTCAATTTTATGTTGTACTCTCGCAACTTCTTGAAGGTTTCTCCGATATCTTTAATGATATCATCCTCTGTGTTGCTTTTGATAACCAAATCGTCTACATATACTTCCAAGTTTCGCCCGATCTAATGCTCGAATGCCTGATCCATCAATCTTTGATATGTCGCCCCTGCATTCTTTAACCCAAACGACATTTTTGTGTAACAATAGATGCCTGCGTCCGTATGGAATGCTGTCTTGTCTTCATCTTCTCGAGCCATCTTGATTTGGTGATATCCCTTGTACGCATCGAGAAAGCACTTGAACTTGAATGGTGAGAGAGAGTCAACTTTGAGATCAATTTCCGGCAATGGGTATGCATCCTTTGGACATGCTTTGTTGAGGTCTTTGTAATCGACACACATACGCCAGGTCCCGTCATGCTTTCGAACCATTACCGGGTTGGCTACCCATGTGTGGTACTTTGTTTTCCGCAGGATGCCTGCTTCTTCTAGTTTTTTCACTTCTTGTACCACTGCTGTCCTTCGATCCGGGGCCATGCTTCTCTTTTTCTGAGCTATTGGTTTAATTGAGGGGAAAGTTGACAGCTTGTGTTCTGCCTTTGATCTCGAGATTCCCGTCATATCGGCGTGCTTGAACGCAAAGACATCTACATTCTTTTTCAGCACCTGTTTAAGCCGATCCTTGGCTGAGGGCGATAGAGTGTCGCCAATCAGCACTGTCTGCTCCGGGTGTTCCACGTTTAGCACCCATCTTTCCGGACCACGTAACCCCGTTGGAGCCTGAGGGGCTGTCTTGACTTCGGCTGATGAGCAGACTTTATCTCCTGTCACAGTCACCACCCCTTGGGGGATAGGAAACATCAAAAAACCTCTCGCTGTAGAAACCAAAGCATCTATGCGACCCAGGGTGTAGCGCCCTATGATCACATTATACTGATAGTCCGCCGGTATTATGAGGAATGTGACCAGAATGGTTCTTTCTCTGCGGCCGTCCCCTATGGTTACGGGGAAAGTCAATTGCCCCAATGGCTCTACGCTTTCTCCTGTAAACCCCCTTACCGGACCTCTTGCAGGTTCCATCATCTTCTGATCTTCCGGGCGCATCCGGCGGAAACATGGTTCGTATATGATGTCTTCCGAACTTCCTGTATCCACCAATATTCTCCTCATGCTATAATCGCCTACGGCGGCGGAGATTACCAGGGCTTCCATGCTTAGCACCCGGTAGTGTGGAGGTACCGTCATTGTGGCTTCCATCCATGGCTCGAAGCGTTCAAACGTTCTCTTCCGCTCGTATCTGGTTTCCACCCTAACCATGTTCATTTCCCACGGACGCTTCCCGACAGCTTTGTCAGTTGCTCCAGAGGAAGGTCCCGGCTTCACATCTTTGAGCAAATGCGCCAGCTTTCCAGACTTAACAAAGTATTCGATTTGCCTTTTTAGCTGGAAGCAATCATTGGTTTCATGGTCGGTACCTTTATGATATGCACAGTATTTTGATTTGTCTTGCCCGGGTGATTCTTTGAGTGGTCGTGGCGTATTAAGCCGTAAATCTTCAGATTCCAGGATCTGGGACGGCGTTTTGGTTAGCTCCGGGTATTCTGACCTTGATCTCGAGGTACCTTCTCCTCTGCCTGTAAACGTGTCCCGAGGTCTATCAGACTTCCGGCGATCGTCCCGCCTATCATCTCTCTTGTCATTTCTCGAATAAGGCTGGTTAGATGCCTCTGATCTTCCCCTGTTCCTGGATCCCCTACTGTCTCGATTATCGTTTGAGTCTGAAGTTTTGCCTGATTCTTGCCTTTTTCTGACTGCATGGTTCATAGCTATTGATTTTTCTTGCTTGACGTATGCCTTCGCGATGGTCATCATTTCATCCATCGTCTGCGGATACCCTTTTGGACCGTGGAGCTTCCTTAGTAGACCATCGTCGTTCACTCCCATTGTGAACGCCATGCATGCCAATTCCTCGGTGAGTCCCGGGATTTGAAGCCGCTCTTTATTAAATCGCACGATAAAGTGCTCCATGGATTCATTGTCTCATTGTCGGATATGCATGACTTCATCCCGGTATTTGGTGTGCCTTCGCTGTTGGCTGAACTGTTGGGTGAATCCTCTGACAATCTCATCCCAATTGGCTACGGACCCGGAGGGCAGACTGTCCCACCAGACACGCGCTGCCCCGACCAGTGTTTGGATGAACATGTGGCAGTAGGCAGGCATAGGCCAGTTCTTTGACCGCCCTACCGATTCAAAGATACTCAGATGATCGTCCGGATCACCTACCCCGTCATATTTACCAACCGTAGAAGGGAGCTTGAGGTTCTGTGGTAAAGGAGCATTGGCGATCCTTGGCACGAGCTTGGAATACGTCACTGTTGCCGGAGGACGATACGGTCTGGTAAGCTCTTCCTCATCATCATCCCGCGGTCCATCTTGGCTTCCTCCACCCTGCTGTTGCTCTATTCGATTGATGGGTGGCATTAGCTGGCCACCAGTCCCTTGTCCCGGAGTAACATGCTGAGGCATAGGGGTAGGAGCCGGTGTTCCGTCATACGTTAGCCTGGTTCGGGGAATCTGGTTCTCCGCACCTCCCCACCCCGGCATGGATGCCATTGGCGGCGGATACATGTACGGGTAAGGGTATGAATAAGGGTTTCCCGCCATTGGTTGGTACATGAACCCATACGGACTTGCCGGGTAGTACGGCATGTATGGCTGATTCCCCGGTGTAATTGGGGTGTAGGGAGTAACTGTTGGATGCATGAGCGTTGCCATAGGCGATGACATCATCGACGCGGTCATTGCCGCAGAAAACAGAGGAAGGCTGGCGGCTGCCGTTACCCATGACACATTCGTTGCCGGGGGTAACGATCTTCCCGTTGCAATAGGAGTTGCTATGGGTCTTGTATAAGTGGTTACCGGCATGAACCTAGGAAAGGTTGGGGCCGCCAAGGTTGTGCCAGTAGGTCTGTGCTGGCTTGTTCCGTCGCCTGTGGCTCGATTCGTAAGGCTGAAACCCGGAGGTTGTTCCAGCACTATTTCTTCGTCAACCGAATCTGTCGACGCTCGATCGCCGTCTTCATTACTTGCCCTCGCCAGATTTTGAGGAATGTCTTGTTCAGCAACGATTCTTGAATCTTGGTTTGATGCCATTTGACTGGGTAAGAGTGATCGTTCTCTGTCTTGTTTCCGTCCCACGGATGGCGCCAATGAAGAAACAAATACCTGAGGGGGTAATTCTTCTAAATAGAACAGAGGTACCACTCTGGCCCAATCCGATGGAATAACCTGTTCTGCAAAAGAGAACACCGTTAGGACTCGTCACAGGATTGGGGGTTATCCTGTGACCACCCTCCGGCGTGAGAATAAGTATGGCTTTTAAGCAATGTGAAAGTAGGGAGAGTAGGTTAAGAGTGATTGCATGCCTGTTGCGTTTACCTGTGTCTTCTTTATATAGCCAGGGCTATCCTTCATCGTTGCAATGGTTGTTCCCATAAACCAGGAGATAATCATTATCGCCATCTTCTCTCCTAAACCGGTTTGGTTGTTCAGGGCTTATCTCTTATCGTTTTACTTGATTATCGCCCTTGATCGTTATTGTTGTTCTAGAAACGGTTAGCCCAACTTTAGTGGGCCTAGCTTTATTGGGCTTTATTAGCCTTGCATGTTATTGAGGTGGGCCAGCCTAGTCTGACTGGGCCCCTACCTCGTCAGTTATATATAGAATAAATCATCAAAACTAAAAGGTTACAAAAAACTAAAATTCATTGAGTGGAAAAATTAAAATGGGGGTAAAGTTTTATATATTTGAGTATGACGATTTTGATATACTTACTACACACAATACAATACAATACGTATACATTAAACGGGTATATCACCAAATCTCAAACCCGTGAAATAAAAACTAATCGCAAACCCGGCCTCATACCAGATTACCGGACCCGATAGTGTTCAAGTAGTTTGGCGTGAGAAGAAATATCGTGAGAAGTTCTTTATTCTCTCCAATTATATGACTCTACTTATGGAGTAACACATTTAGGACCCGATAGTGTTCAAGTAGTTTGGCGTCAATATGTAGATCACAAATAGATTACCTTTAAAATATCATCATGTCTTATGTTTATGTACACTTGTGTATTTAGACATATACATCATACATTATGTATACTTTTTTTTAAAATTTAAAAACTATTATAAATTGAGAAACTTTTAATAATAATAATAAAAACTCCCAACCCGAAAGCGCAACATATAATCAGACCAACATTCCAATATTTGAAAATTCAACATAATATTACTTGGATACAACTTAAACAGCAACAAATATAATAAATACATTTTCCTGCTATCTCATTAAAAAAAATCGTTTACATCACATTATTAATGTAAAAAGAATATGACAACACCATCTAATATACTTGCTTATCTCTTTTGGAAATTGAAAGCCCGAATGCAGTACGCAAAGATGAACCCGAAAAACAAAACCAGCCCGACATGCACCCCTGCAACCGCGCCAAGGAAATCATGCTTGTAACCATAATACCGGTCCAAGTAACCTTTCACGGTCTCCTCACTTGTAAGCCTATCATTGAAATCCCCGAATTGTGATGCAACCATACCATAGATGGTCCAAGCAAGTGGGTTCCCCCAATAGTACCATCTCCACCAGACCGGAATCCTCTGTAAAACGAGCCATAAGAATTGTATAAGAAGGCGCAATTATATTAAAAGTGAACGAATAATGGGTAACATGAATTTTTTGAATTGACCGGAAGCGATACAAAAACTTTAAACATTTTATAATCAATTAGTGTGTCAGGTATGATTCAAGTATATCATCTGGACGCGTTGAAACAAGTGAGGTTGTTAGTGCGTCCAATATGATTAGTTAATAAATTATACAGTTTTTCAATAGAAAGATTTAGGTATAGCTTTTTGAATAAAACTATGTAGGTAGTAAATGATCAGGTCACACGAGTCAGGTAGCAAGGTCATGGTGGGTGATATTTTGATAATGTGTCAATCGGGCCATTTTAGACATGAGGCAATTTTTGTCAAAGAATTGTAAAAGCTTTTTATAATAAATTGTCATGTTGAATATAATGATACCAAAATATAGATTAAAAATGTTACATATAAAACACAACTTGATGACGACCCATTCACAAATAAATGGGTTGGAACTGAAGTTGTGATCATTAACAAGCATAAAGCTAGATTAATGTGTTTTTGAGAGACTTACAGGTCGTGGAACGATGAAGCCAGAGAAGAGATTGAAGATTCCATAAAACGAAGCGGCAATGATGGCAGCGATGTTGGCATTCGGTGTGATGGCGACGGTCATCATGCCATAATACGTCATGTAGAGTAGACAACAAAACTGGAAGAAAACATACCAGAAGAATTTTGCCGCGGTCCAATCGAATCCAATCATTGCGTACACTATGATACTGTACACTATTGTTTGTGAAAAAATATATGGAATTTCGACCAAAATCTGAAAAAAGAGAAAAAAGGTTTGTTTAAGCACATTATGAGACGTACTCATCACGTATTAAATCAATTATGACATGTCACTGTGTTATTATTTGTTAGTGTAATCGATTCAAATTAACACTTTATTTGTTTTCAGTCTAGTCTATAAAACTAGTACACTTTTGTATAAAATACCAAGTTTTATAACAAAAAATGATTCACTGTCAAGTATTGTTTTGTTTTCCTAAAATATATTAATTTAATAGGATAATTTCCTAACATTGTAATCTTTATTTCAATACAATACGATTTTAATACCTGAGCAAAGGCGTACGGCAATGCAGAATACATTCCAGCAGCTCGTTCTCTATAAAAAACGGTACGTTCAACATCTACAACCGGCTGCACGGACGACGCATTTTGGATGCCAAGAAAGAGGACCGCCGCATACATTGACCCCATAGCGTTTGTCAAATCCCGTTGCGTTTTCCTAAAACAATTTAACCATTAGTAAAACCAACCTAACACACTTTTTTTTTTTTTGAAAAATTACCAAAATAGTCAAAACTTTTGGTCAACTTTGACGGTTATAAATTAGTTTCCGTACTTTTTACTGCCAAGATCCCAAAACATGGTACCGAACATGACGGCGATGAAGGTGGTGAACGCAAAACGAACCGCCGTGTATGGCGGGTTTCGCCAGTACGACAACCGTTGTTTCCATAAACAAGCGATGCATTGAACAACAAATGATTGAGAATATTGTGTCGGGAAATAAAGGTCTTTTGTTCCGGGTCGGGGCACGCTTAGTTCAGCAATTAAGGCTTTGTTTCTCCTGTAAAGATCCGAATTTCTATAAATTTCAGTGAAGTCAACGCCTAAAGCGATTTCTTGAGCCGAAGTGCTGACTTCCAACATCCATGTCGCAGGGTTATATCCGTCTTTTATCTTGCTTACACCATTAATATCCTGGTTCACAAATGGGTTAGAGTTAGTGTTGGTTTGTTTCTAATGCTCGAGCTCGGGTTGCAACTTGCAAGGCTTGAGCTCCGCTCGTTTATTATTTATGTATTAACTATAAATATTATTTTTATATACAATTTAGCTATGTTTTTCTTAATTTTATGAAAAAAAATCTCTATTTTATAAATAGCAATTTTTATTTCATATATTTAAAAAAGTTGTATATGAAATGTATATTTAAAAAGGTAAAAATAATAGCGTGCTCGTTTAGGTTTGTGAGCCAGCTTGACTCGATAACCGAAGCTCGGGCTCATTTGCTAAACGAGCTTGTTGTTAGGCTCGAGTACGGTTAAACTCGGGTCAGCTCGTTTCAAGCTTTTTTCGAGTAGCTCAACACTTTTGCATCCCTAGGAAAAGTACTATTGTTGTATTTTTTAGGTGGCGAAATTGAAGATTCTAATTAAGAAAAATATTTTCATTATTTTATTTGTTTTAAAAGGCGTAGTATATATTTTCTTTTTACAAAAAAATTACATGAAATGTATAGCTATTTTTCTAAACTTAAGTGATGACTTGGTCTGGTTTTACGTCATGTATAGTAACCAGTAGTATGATTGGTTTTAAAAACATTAGTTAAATTTATCAATTATATTACCTCAAAATACTTGATCAACTCGCAAGAATGGCGACCAACAGGTCCAACATACAACTCTTGTCCTCCTCGTTTCATCAAGAACAACTGCAGATCAACGGTTCAAGATGTTAGCAACGTATGAATACCCGAATAGTGATCAACTATAAATGTGTAACGAAAGTAACTTTGTACCTCATCAAAAGCTTCAAAGATATCAATGCTAGGTTGATGAATGGTGCACACAACAGTTCGTCCTGTGTCCACTGTGTTCCTAACCGTCCTCATCACAATGGCAGCGGCTCGTGCATCAAGCCCAGAGGTGGGCTCGTCCATAAAGATTATAGACGGGTTGGCTACAAGCTCCACGGCTATGGTTAACCTCTTTCTTTGTTCGGTTGAAAGCCCATTAACACCTGGCAACCCGACTAATGCGTCCCTTAACGGGTTCAGTTCCACAAGGTCCATAACCTCATCAACAAAACTCTGCAAAACAATATTAACCCGTGTCAGTTTTAACTCGAAAAAACAACATTTTGCCTAAAAATGGGCGTTTTATGTTACACAAACCTTTCGGGTTGCTTCGTCAACATCTGTAGCCAACCTCAGCCAAGCTGAGTACAACAAAGACTCGTAAACAGTAACATGAGGAGAGTGGATATCGTTTTGCTCACAGTATCCAGAAACCCGAGCAAAAGTTTCTTGTTTTTTTGGATACCCGGAAATCCTGATATCGCCTTCTATATAACCACCTGTCTTTCGACCCGCCAACACATCCATCAAAGTTGTTTTTCCAGCCCCACTCACCCCCATAAGAGCTGTAAGCACACCGGGGCGAAAAGCTCCACTCACACCCTTAAGTAAAAGTAATCTATCTTCATTCACCCCTTGCTCTTTCATTTCCTACAAAAAGTGGGTCAATGTTATAAAATGGCCCATTTTGACCAGCCTGAACCGGTTTGACCCATTTTTTAAAATGGCCCGTTTGACCTGTTACCCAACCTGACCCATCCATTTTTCTCCTGTATTCAATATTATAATCAAGTTACCTGTGGCATATCAACTGAGTATTTGACATCATTGAAGGTGATTGAATGCGGTTCAAATGGAAGAATCATCCCTTTCTTGTTCGATTGATTCCCGTCACGTGTTGTGGGTGTCAATTCCACGGCTCCCGTATCACTATCATCTTCTTGTGATACATTAGATTGTGATTTCCCGAAAGCTGTAGAATTCACATTATGTTAGAAAATGACCCTTTTATATAGTGCTCGAAATATGACCCGTTTAGTTATAAACGGGTCAGTTTGGATAATACTTATGTTCATTACTCAAAGAAATAGTTTATGTAACTGTGCTTGAAACAGTAACTGCTTTTTAAAAAATGGACCAAATCTATTTTGGGCAAACCAACTCGACCCATGACTAACCCGCCTGCCACTTCTAGCGACGAATAAAAGGTTAAAAGATTGAGATACTCACGGTTGAGAAAAGCGAGAGAGAAAGCAAAACACGCGTTGAAGACAAAAACGAATCCAACCAAAGCTGCAACTGAAATCCAATACCAATAAGCTTCTGCAAAGAACCCTCCAGAGGTGATAACTTGTCTTCCGAGTGTGGTATCATTGTATGGCTATAATACCAAATCCAGTTATAAATATAAGTTTCATCACACATAAGAATGTGTGCGCGCGTGAATATAGATATATAGATAGATAGATATAGGGGGTGTAGGATATGTGTTTCTCAACACAAGTTTAAATTCCTTCATAAGCACGCACACGCGCGCACACACACACAAAGCTATGTGATACTTACAGTTCTCCATTGATGACCAAGAAACTCATTCACATTAATTCCATTCATGGCATACATTAGTGGAGATGACCAGTAACCCCATAACCACCACTTCTTTACATCATCTTTAGAAACAAAAAAAACATGTTGTTAGTTGATAATATTGGGCTAATGATTATTCTGCTTATTAATCAATTTTCGGACGGATTAGTACCTCGAACAAGAATAAAGCCACCCAAAGCGAAAACTAACAAAAGTGCGAAAGAACCAAAAGTGTTTGCAACGATCATATTTCGGCCCATTGCTCCAATGAACCGAAATAATGCAGAAGCCATCTGGTTAACAAGAAATAGCAGAAGATAGTGCTTGAGGAATCTGCAGTTAAAAAAAGTTTAGTAAATAAACATTATTAATATCAGGAAAAAAAAATATGAGTTTTCAAAGGTTACTAATAAAAGTTAGTTACCTTGTCACATTAGGATCAAATCCTACAACATAATAAGTCAAAATTGTCCAAACAGCAGCTTCAAGAAATGAAACAGGAATCTTGATGATCCATGATGGTAAGGCGTATGCCCACGAGGGGAAAAACAAGAAATCCCTTTGTTTGTAGAACACGGGAAGCTTTGCAATCGTCATTGAGATTTCAGACATCCCATTAAACATGATCATACATACACCGAAAAAAAGAGCACCTACATATATCCCACCATCTTCTAGAACACGTCGATGCATCTCAGTTCGAAAGAACACAGTCATAGTGACGAATGACATAATGGTCAGCTGAAACCAAAAAAAAAACAACATTAAACTGGTTTACATTATCTTTATCCTTTTTATAAAGTATAAAGTATGATATTAAAGCAAAGCAAACCAAACACTCACTTGGAATAGTTTGAAGAAATAGACGAATGAATTTCTCTTCATGAGCAATATTTCTCTATCAGTACAAGCCTTCAAAAGTTCCTTTTTATTTAAACCGTATTTTTGGGTTGTAAGTGCAGCAGGGTGGCTTTTGGTTTTGTCATAAGGGGTCGATAAATCATCTGCGAGTTTCCTTCCAACATGGAATGATTGGAATGCATCAGCAAACTCTTTAGCTGTCACAAATCTATAAGGCAAATCTCTTCTCATCCAATATTGTTGTTGATCTTTCTTTGATGTAACCTGTAACCCAAGTTCAAAACATAATTATTCAAGAAAAAAATGACCCGTTTACTTATGATTGGATTGATTTGGTTTGTGTTTTATTTCAAACGGGTCAAAAGTTTTTCAAAGACTATTTTAAAATTTTAATGCATATCACCACCAAAATCTTCTTTATTCCAAGATTTAGACTATTTACTTTAACCCAACTCTTTTCAATCCATTTTGACCCATTACCAACCCGCCCGACCTGGCCCATCTTTCTACCTCTAGATAAATGTATAACTATTACAAGGTTTACTTACTTCTTGCAAAAAGTCAGCAACTCCTTTCCTCTCAGGGCATTTAAAGCCCATAGATTCGAAAAACTCAAGCACGTTTTCACGTGGGCCCTGATACACTATCTTCCCATCAGTTAGAAGGATGATATCATCAAACAAATCATATGTCTCGGGTGCAGGCTGGAGGAGAGATATAACAGCAGTTCCTTCAAGAATATGAAGAAACTGTTTAAGGGATTTCACAATCTGGAAAGTTGTAGAACTATCAAGGCCCGTTGATATTTCGTCCATAAGAAGAACATTTGAAGGTCCCACAATCATTTCGCCCGTTGTCACACGTTTCTTTTGACCACCAGAAATACCCCTTATCATTTGATCCCCAACCATGGTATCAGCACAAATGTCCAACCCCAATACCTGTACAATATATGTTAATGTTAGTTAAGTTGTTTTCTTATAAGATGTACTAAAAGGCGATGCAAAATTTAACTCATTTACTTAAGAATGGTTTGATCCTAGTCATGAACTACTTAACGGGTCAAATGAGTAAACGGAAAAATGAAGTTAGATAAAAAGTGTTTTTGGTCAACTGGGCCGTTTAAGAAATTTGGATAAAAAGTGTTTTTGGTCAACCGGGCCGTTTAAGAAATTTGGATAAAAAGTGTTTTTGGTCAACCGGGCCGTTTAAGCTTATACCTCTAAGTTAACTATTTTGACCAGTATAGGTTTTGATTCATTACTCAACCTGTCTGACTCGCTACATTTCAATCTCTACGTAAATATGCTATAAAATTGTTTCGTTTTATCGCACCTTGAGAGTATAATCTGTGACCACACTAGCTTCTTGTCCAGCTGTTGCTGCAGCCTTCATGTAGATATCGATATCAGGATCAGGCTTAATGTTTGCATTTTTCTCCCTTCTTGCTAACTCTGCCAACATTTCTGCATTTCATATGAAAAAACTATTACTAAACTCATTGTAAGTTTTGATCCATTTAATTCATAAATGGGTCGATTTGGGTTGTCTTTTATCTCAAACGGGTCAAGAAAAAAATTAGTGGTCAAAACTCACCTAAAGTATAAACCGTTTTAATTAAAATATTTAATTTAGTATTGTTATTGTTTTTATAGTCATAGTTAATGCAATAGTTATTTGTGAAGTTTTCTAAAAAATGGTTACGGAAAAGGTTTAGCGGGTCAATTCCACCCAACCAAGTCCTTTATGACCCGTAACAAAGAAGAAAATGGTACAACCCGTTACCCAACGTGTCAGACCAATACTAACCATAACGTGATCCAACCCCTTGGCATCGAGCAGAGAAAGCTAGGGTTTCTCTAACTGTCATTTCTCCAATATGGACATCGTTTTGACTTATATAAGCAGATGTTCTTTCCGGTACAAATTCGTGCAACTCATGGCCATTGTATGTCACCTTCCCTGTGTTCTGTAATTGCAAGATTTTAAATAAAGAGTTACATACTAGACCGTAATTAAAGGTGGCATTTTCGGCCCATTTACTTTTGAAGGATCAATTGGCACTATGTTTTGTAAAAGGTTAAACGGATAAAATTGGATAAGTTTTGTTAAAAGGTTTATAACCGGCCAAATGATCAAACGGGCCGAATGTATATTTTTAATGCATAACACCTAGTAAAAATCAAATTGTATTCTTAAATAATAGGTTTATCATACTTGGCAAAATATTTTTTCTATGAAATGATATTTCAAATGTACAAGACAAAGTATTACCAAGTCGACCCAGACTCGCCTGTTTGACCCGTTACCCAACCCATCGAATTCATAACTTTGTAGAACAAGTAATTAGGATTAGTAATGTACCTTAAGCTCCTTTGCAAGCTTCCCAGCTAAGGCTAACAATAGTGTAGTCTTCCCAGAACTTGGAGGTCCCAATAGTAATGTCATCCTACAAACACATGTACATAACATTTTAAGTAAAATAATAAATAAATAAATTATTATAATAAAAAATCAAAATTGTAAGTTATTTTTCTTATCACCTGCTAGGCTTAACAACACCACTAACATCATCAAGGATGGTTATATGCCTTTTAGAATTTGGAAGAAGATTCAATAAGCTCAAGAACCCCTATAGACAACAAACATGAACAAAAGTTATAAAAAGATCTCACAGTTGTTTGGCCCATTGGGCCTAGTTTAAAGATAGTTGGTGTATTTTTGGATTGGGCCCACTGTTTTAACTAAGGCCCAGATATGGTCTGGCCTATTGGGCCTTATTTAACCCACACCCCCTCTTATAAAAGGAGACTTAACCCTTCTTTCCAAGGGGCTCTCTCCTTGGTTTGGCCCCTCCTTGCGCCCTTATAACGGATTCATATTAAGCTCGCTTTCATAAAAGCAGCGATGAAACTGCTTAAATTTTGTTTTAAACATATACGGGCCATTTCGGATTGCATCGTTTTTGTAATGAGTTATTAGTTTAAACTTTAAACATATATTTGTATGTTTTATGTGACCCGAAAAAGATTGTTTCTAATCCAAATCATGAGGCCAATTTGTAGCCCAAAAAAGGAGGCCAAACTAACAGTTGCAGCCCATATGATGAAGATATTTTCCAGCCCAAATAAAACCGGTCTAGCCCAAACCGAAATACTAGACCAACTGATCAACCGGGGCCCATTGATCCTCTAGCGGTCCTGTCCCGGTCTGCATTTTCCATTCAACCCGGGTTCCGGTCCGGTTACCACGAAAAATATGTTTACCTCAAATATATCAATGTGGAAATTAATGAAACTAGGCAAAGCTCTGCTTCCTGTGTTAACATCTGCCTCCACAGTCAAATGTTCAAATCTAACTTCAACTGTTGGTAATTCAATCCCAACCCTGTACAGTTACATTGTGTTAAATAATATATATTTAAATTTGTGTTAAAGAAAAATAATATGAATTCAAACAGTTAAGTATTAGACTATTAGTTTAATAGATCTTTAAGCATCAATGACAGACACCTTCACAATGTGACAATAGTATCAAATATATATTAATATAGCATGTTTACCAAACAAGTTAGATATGTAGTTCACCTAAACTCACATGAGAATCTTTATTATAAGCCTGTTATTGTTATGATTGAGGTGGTTAATCAATTGTTTATCCAGATGTAACTATCTCGGTTTGTTAGGGACTGTAAATGAACCGAACAAATACTAACGATGACTTGTTTGTGTTCAGTTCGTTTAAGTCTAATGAACATAAACATGAACACTCACATGAATGATTAAATTTGTCATTTTCATCCGATAAAATTATGTTTTTTTATGTCCGTTCCCCTATAGAAAAAATAAATGAACATGCATGAAAAATATAAATAATAAAAGAAAACCTATCATAAAAAATATTAAAAGTTAAAATATACTTAGCATGCATTGTTATATAATTGTTCATGTTATTCAGTTAGATAAATTTTTTTTATTAAAACTATTTAGTGTGTGTGTATATATATAATATTTATAATACACAAAAACACATTCACAATAAAGAATTTACCAAATGTTCATGTTCAATTTCTTGGACTAAACGAACATAAGGGGGACGCGCACCTCGCTCGGTTAGGGTTGCCGCATGGCAACACTGCCGGTCTGCCGCCAACCCTTCAGCAATGTTCAAAACTATTACCACTCGGCAACATGTAACCGCACGACAATGGTCAAAATTGATGATTTTGGGTTGGCATTTGACATGGCAGAGGGACATTGAATGAGGCTCGGCAAAGTTGCCTAGTGCGCACCCTCCCCCCTAATATATTGTTGATATTCATTCATTTTAGTAATAAACAAGCAATCATTTACCTGCTGAACAACTCACTAAAAGTTTATATTATTTCTATACACTATAAAGTCATGAGTTATGAATGTTGAGATTAATCTATTTGAAAAGGTTGAATACTTGAGTGATTTTAATATATATTATCACCATATAGTCATGGGTTATAAATGTTTGAGTTTTTATTTCAAAAGGTTGAATTTATTATTTCCGTACACTATAATATATCATGACTTATGAATGATGAGTTTAATTTCTATTTGAGAATTGAAGGTAGAATACATGAGTGATATATTATATCTACACACTCTATAGTCATGAGTAACATGCTCAGATTTTATAAAAGGTTGTAAACAAACCAAACGTTTAACGCGTGTGACATAAACAAATCAAAATGTTCAACAAACAAATAAACAAACAAACCTGTCAACTCTGCGCCTAAGCTTCAACAAAAACTTCTCATTATCTTCATCAGCCACCTTAACAAGTCTATCAAGCAAATGCTTTCTTTGATCAAATCCAAGGTTATCAACATCGATTTCATCCGAAGGACCCGTCGATCCGAACAACAAACCTTTCCTCAACCGATCAAAAGTTGGCAACTTCTCAAGTGAAGCCCATTTAAGAGCCTCTTCATCATCTTCTTCACGTGAAGATCTTGAAAAAAACATCCATACCTGAATTCCTCCATACAGAATTGCTTCCTGATCTTAAACTACTTGCTCTTAAGCTCCCTAACCTTATGCTACTACTAGCTTTATATATATCACCACCATCCATGTTTAAAAACCCTAATCAAAACCCTATTTTTTTGCAATGTTTTTGTAAAAAAACTTTGCAAGATCTTTGTGGGTATTTGATCTTGTTAGAAAAAAAAGATGGTAATGAGAATGTAATATATAAAGGGAGAAGATTATGTTGAAAATAAGGTGGTGATATTTGACGGTATACGTTACATATTTTGAATGTAATATTATTTTAGGCGGCTGAAAATAAAAGAGAGAAGAATCAACATAACGTGAGTGATTATGTCATAATCTCATGGGAACGTACTGTGTATCTAAATTCTAAATATAATAATTTTATCAATACAAAATTCTAAAATGGCGGATTGACAAAAACATGGTTTTTTTTTGTAGTGTTTTCGATGGATAAATTTGACAATTTTTTGAATTTAATTTGTTTTTATATTCGAACCACTCATTGTTTGTTTCTTGTCTTGAATATGTATAAAAAGAAAGTTACTGATAAAATAAATTAAAATAATATATTATGTGAGTTATTTTTAGGCTTTTGGTTGGTTGTTTGATATGTTATATATATGGCATATGATTACTAATTTACTAGCCATTTATTAATCATGATTTGATTTTGATTTTTATACTAAAATAAATGTTTAGTTATGTGACTATACGTTTTAAGAGATTGACGTTAATTACTCGTTGTATTAATTAGAAAATTAGTATGGTCGTGGATTGCTAGTTGGTGCAAGATTACTCCAATTTACGCGTTTGATATTCGAGATTTGTTGGAGCTTTATAAAACGGCATCCGGTAATAAAAGGCAGAAAAAGATTTTACATGGTATTGTGATTACGTCTATTTGGTACATTTGGTTGGTGCGCAATGAGAAGGTATGTATAGGAAGAACACCAATGCGGTGGATATCGTCGAGAAAGTAAAAGATAAGTCGTTTTGGTGGTTTAGACATAGAGCGGAATGTAAAAATATTGAATGGAATGAGTGGTACAAATACCCGATGTACATACTTAGGTCTTTATATTAAGGACTTTTTACGTATTTTAAATGAAATTGATTGTTAGAGTATAGGATATATTTCATTTCCCACATATTTAGCATCAGCTTCATTCTTTCATATAAAGACCTAACTCCACCTAGATGTTACATATATGTTTTTTCGTTAACTTAGCTAAGAAAATGGTTTAATTTCGTTAACTTCACCTAACTATATTGATTTAGTGGTTTTTGGTTAAAAAAGAAAACAAAATTAATTTACTTTGAAATCCCGTTAACATGTTAACAAATAATCTCTTTAACGCCCCTTAACACAAGGTCAGAGAGTGGTATGCAATACAAGTTAACATGTCGTGTCACCCGTAAAACCCAATATGTTAGGGTACACCTCATGACCTAATGTATAAATTAATGAAGAAAATACCGGATTTATTCGTCTCACGTGAAACAAGGAAAATTTGTGGAGTATGTGGATGGTGGGAAACAGAAAATTACATATGTTTAGGATATACATGTCAATTCACGATGGACCAACGATCAATCATGCTCCACATTTTCCTTAACCATCATTGAATCTATCTTTGTAAACTATATCATGAATAAATAATAATCATGATATATACTTTTGAATTGTAACATGAACTATCGTAATGTACCTTAGATACATATACCAATATCATCAATTATACGGTTTATACCATGTGACTTACAGTTGGGTGTAAGATGAGTTTTAGATAAAGAATAAGAACAAACGATATCGTACTAATTATTAGTTGTACTTATTTATTTATAAAGGGGAAACGTGTCTTGTTATATTTTAAACAAATAAACATATGCATCAAATATTAAACTTGATAACTTTTCTTTATATAAAAGTATATTATAATATTTAAAGTATGTTAAGCATAGAAAGTCAAGATTTCATTTGCAGATGGATTTACACTTTACACATAAAATAAAATCAAAGTAAAAGGTATTCATGGTATGGTAATTAATTTTATGTTTGCATGTAAAATACAATTAAAAGAATAAGCATTTATAGTATAGTAATTAATTTATATCCTAGAAGTCACCTCCCACTTGAAAATTTAAGTTTTTGGTTAAGTGTATGAAATCTTCTCGGGGTGTATAGACTAGTATTATATTATCTTGCCATCAAATGCGAAATTTTTGGATGGATTGAGATTTTGATATTTTTTTTATGTCCTAACCTCATAGCATTATGAGAGACGATAAAAAGGCATGGCCGCCGTTTTAAGTAAACCAGACAAAACTAGTAGTTTGTTCGTCTATCTGTCCCGCCATCTTAATGCAATTTGTCCTTTATAAAATAAACTAAGAAACGAACTCTTCAAGAAAAAAAAGGGAAAACTAGTGAAAACTGATAAAAGAATAAAAAAAAAAGACTTTGTTTAAAGGAAGACGGATAGTTGTTAGAGTCTGACTTTAGTAAATGGTTGGTGGATCTATTGACCAAGTTAATTGATAAAGTTATCTAATATGAGTATGACAATATTGATTACCACTAATCCATCCGTCTAGTTAACCTTTGATACACGTACGGTATCTATTCTCATGTAAACTACAATGTAATTTACATTTTGCGTATTAGTAATGTTTTATTAATATGAATATTTTAATGTATCAGAATTTAGACCATAAGCTTCACGTTATACAATTTTGGAAAGAAGCTTCCTTTTATTAATAATAATTATAACAACAAAGACTAAATCAATTATTATTAGAAGTTAAAAAAAAAAAGAATGCCAAACTAATGGAATTCATCCAAAAAAATCAACATTATTGATCATTCGGGGAGAGAAAATAGACTTGTCTACGAAATGAGGAACGTTCCATCACGGTGAGATATTGTTTGAAAACTCTAATGATAGCATGTTTTCTTAAAGAGAAAAATAAGTAGTGTTTTGATAGGATGTGTTACTCTATACTAGCATTAACCCACGCGTTACAGCGAGGCTGCACTGTGTTTAGCGATTGCGTTTGATCAATCATATTATTGGTGTTGTACATTATATAAACATATTTATAATGTGTAATATATGATCGAAGAGTGTATAATTTTAGTAGAAAATAGGTGTATATAGTGTAGTAGAATAAGACGTTAAGTTTGTAATAAATACCATGTGATGTAAAAGTTACCTAAAGTGTGAAACAATAAAATTGGACCATAGTGTTTTGTGAATAAAAAAAACATAAGTAGAGAATAATGATTAAAAGATATATTTTTGAACAAAATATACATAAAGAAAGACAACTAATATTATAAGCACCTAAAGTGATGCAAGAGAACATTGAAAAGTTAAAGGAGAAGAAAAAATTTCTACATCCGATAAAAAAAGTAGTTAAATACTCTAAATGAAGTCATCAAAATGAAGAATAGCCATTGGGTTGGTAATTGTGCAATTAGGTTATATCGTACTTGCACATCTCTATTATATCATTCATATTTGTTATCCACCATTCCTCATCCCACCAATCGATTTCAGTAGGTAGTTGTGGGTGTTGTTTGGGTATGGTGTGGAAATTAGGGTATGAGTTTCATCTGGCTTGGGTTCTTGACTTGGGACTGAGATTGCTAAAGGGTTCGGTACATTATATATGAAAATATGAACATAGTAAATACTAAAATTAAATCCATATAATCAATTCGAATATTGTGGAAATACAATATAATGTATACACTAAGTAATGAGTAGAATGCCTTTTTTTGTGCTTGAGGATCGGTTAAGAAAAAGAAGTTGCATTTAATTGGTTGGATGAATGTAACCGATAATGGGTTAAAAAAAGGAAGAAGTCGATGATTGATAGATGATTGAATTAAGCTTTAACATTTTCATATATTTTCTTGTCTTTTTATGCGCCAATTTAATTCGATTTGTTTTCATTACTTAATGATTGAATTGCATTTAGAAGGTAGGATGAATGAAACGGACAATGGGTTAAAAAAAAGAGATTAGTTAAAAAAAAAAAAGAAATTGATGATTGAATTAACTTTCTTTAGTCCATTAGTCATAAATTGTTATATTAAATGTGTCTTGCTAATGTAATAAAATTACAATATTACCCATAGAAATGAATATGAAATGACTATTTTAGTTATCCAGAACTCTTTATATAATAGTATAGATACTCATATTAATAGGCATATTAGTGAATAATAAACCTAAATTTGTGTGATACATGAATACAGGGCAGGCAAATTATGTATACCCGACTTGTTAAGACATGAATAAGAAACATGTAAACACGAACACGACACGATAACTTATCGTGTCATTTATTTCAAACCCGAACACAAACATGTTTATACCTTGCTAACATGATAATACATGCTTAGAAACACGATAATACCATGTGGCAGTGTATGGTTATGTTATGAGAGGGGGAGGAGAGGCTTTCAAATTGTTAGGGTTCTTACTTCTTCTTTTGTCTTCGTACATGGTATGTTCAGTACTCAACTATACCCATAGGCAATGTTGCACGGGAACTGGTACGGGAACGGGAAACGGCAAAACTCAAAAAATCAAGAAACTGGTACGGCATGGGTACGGAAATAAATACATAAAAAAATAAATATATATTATAGATAATGTACCACAAACCCCAAAATATATCCATACGTTGATGTAAACTTCAAAATTCATACATCTTCCAAAGATAATAAATACTATTAACACAACCTGTAGCAATGATAGAGAAAGTTGCATTCTTATTCTTCAAGATACGGGTACGGCAAAGGTACGACAATAAAAAAATAAAAAAAATATATTAAACAATTTCCAAAATAGATATATGAGAATTGAGAGTTGAGATATTATCTAATGATCGACAAAGATACTGATATTATAGTGCATATATAAGTTTTATTTATAATTTAATATATTAATAACAAACATATTGTAACACCCTAAACCATTTTACAAAAAATATGCAGCGGAAAATACGGACTAGAAAATTTCTTGCTTAATAGAACCTTTTCAAAGGTTTGGAAAACACATCTAAGAGATACGTTGGTGTTACATCTTTTATTGTTTCTTATTACATTCAACATGACTCATATTTATTAGGTTATGTGACAGTGACCGCGTACAATCCGCTCCCTCACTCGATCTCCATCCTTTCCTTACTTCATTAGGTAGACAAGATAACCTGCAATCACCACATAACCGTTTCGTCAGTTCAATAGGTGACTTCATGTAATCATTACTCACGATGCGGAAATACATCCAACAATACTCTGTGATCCTATTCAAACGCCTTCTTGCAAGTTCGGGTGTGATACCCCGATCCGAACCTCCAAGTCCCATGCATTCATACTTACATACCTGCACCTTCATTACCATTCTCATAATAAAAGGTTAATAACCTTACAATACATACAAGCGTACAATTCCCACACACAACCTACCTTGACCCATCATACTATTCTTCCTTCATGTATTCTCTAGGACAAGCATGACGTTTCCAATCCTATACTTAATCTACACATAATGACCAACCTTTACATACATAAAACTCTCACACAAACCCAGGTATAAGTACCCATACATACATCACATTCTCAATCTACAAAAGCATAACAAATCCACTTACCGTATTTGTTACCATGTATACACACATACCATCTAATTACACACACACGCATCATTCTGTACTTGAGTCATATTTGCAAATCCGACATTCCTATTACTTGCTACACCCATACCTAGCATTCACGAAGTCCAACGATGTTATCCGATGCGTTAAACGCGAATACGGGTTGCGCATATAAGCGAAACATCAAAATACGATAAAAACAAACAATTAACCAGTAGGGGGCGCAAGCTTGTGCCCCTAGAGGGGGAGGTTGCGCCCGTTCAGGTCACCTTGCGCTCGGACCTGATGTGAGGTTGCGTCCACTATGCACTTTTCATGCTTTAATGGCATATCTTAAAACCCAAACCTCACAAGGTTCTAAGATCATTCCCCATGATTTTTCTAGGCGTTAAACTACTCGGATTACGTGGTATCATCGATAATGGCGTAACATTTCCTTGATGACCCGTTATCTCCTTTATATGAAACCAAACATTGGTCAATCTATGGTTGACCCATCACCAAGATTCCTACCTTGGCACCACCATTAATTATTTGTTTTTTTCAAGATTCACATGCTACATTAACATATATATTCGATATCATAATGCAAGTTAAGTTCGGGAATCACTTACCTTAAGTCCTCCAAGTTCATGCTTGTTTACTTGCCTCATCTTGACCATTAGCTTCCCATGCGCGAGTCCATCATTCCTATCCTTTCATGTCATCATGTTCACATCGTTGTTAGCATACATGTTCATTCATAAACCAATCATATCCAACTCATATATCACATTGACTTGCATAGGTCAATTTCCAACATGCACATCACATAATTAAATACCACATTGTTTATAAATCCAACGATCCAACATACCATCATGTATGACACCTAGATAATCTAACATATATCACATGATCTCCTTAATAATCACAATCATGTTGGGTAGCCTAACCTTGTTAGTCATACATTGTTGACTTTTCAGAAAGTCAACTATCAAGTATGCAACTTTCAATATTTGGATACATACATCCATATCGACATACTACTCCATATCAATTTTTACCCTAAACATTACATTAGCATGTTATAGGACACATATCATGATATGACTACTTTGGTGCACATAGAATTCATTCAACACGTACTAGCGCTTTCATGATTCTACAATTGGCAATTACAAATCCAAGGTTAGCCAACATCATATAATACCAACATTGTCTTTTGTTAATAAGTTCATACACTTCACCATTAGTACACATTCATTTCTTTACAAATAAGAAATAAATCCAACACTTGGTGTGCATCATACTATCCAAGGGTTGAAGGAGGTGGGGTGGATGGATTTGGCAAAATGTTAAAGTTTATAGAAATAAGAAATCAAAATAAATAAATATGTAAAATGTCAAAAATACCCCTCAATTAACGTTAGTTTTTAACTGAGATTAGTTAAATGGATGAATTTGGCAAGAAAAAGTAAATCTCAAGAGTCCATGCGAGAAAAAAAACGTATTTTGGATGGATCTAGCAAATCTGGTCAAACCTCAAGGACGAAATTGGCAATTTACTCTTGTATTTCTCTCATCCATATCTTGGCTCCGCTTGCAATTAGTAATACAAGTTGGTACGAATAATGAGGGGTTGTTTGTTCAAAAAATCATAAGTTACTATTCAACTCCATTAAGTTACTATTTAACTCAGTTAAGTTGCTTTTTAGCTTAACGGAGTTACTATTCAACTCCGTTAGGTAACTATTTAACTCCGTTAGGTTACTATTCAACTCCGTCAAGTTACTATTTACTCTTCTTTTTTATTTTTTTTCCTAAATACGTTTTTTTCTCCGTTAAGTTACTATTTAACTCTATTTTTTTAATTTTCTCCACTCAACTCTATTAGGCTACTACTCAATTTCGTCATGTTACTACTCAACTCAACTCCGTCAACTACTGTCCAACTCCGTAAAGTTACTATTCAAGGTCGTTAAGTTACTATTCGACTCCACTCAACGCCGTTAGGATACTACTCAACTCCGTTAGGCTACTGTTCAACTCCGTTAGACTAACGGAGTTACTATTCAACTCCGTTAAGTTACTATTTAACTCAGTTATGTTGCTATTTAGCTTAACGGAGTTACTATTCAACTCCATTATGTTACTATTCAACTCCGTTAGGTTACTATTCAACTCCGTCAAATTACTATTTACTCTGCTTTTTTTTATTTATTTTTTCCTAAATCCGTTTTTTTTTCTCCGTTAAGTTACTATTTAACTCTATTTTTTTAATTTTCTTCACTCAACTCTGTTAGGCTACTACTCAATTCCGTCATGTTACTACTCAACTCAACTCCGTCAACTATTATCCAACTCCGTAAAGTTACTATTCAAGGCCGTCAAGTTACCATTCAACCCCACTCAACGCCGTTAGATTACTACTCAACTCCGTTAGGCTACGGTTCAATTCCGTTAGCTTAACGGAGTTACTATTCAACTACGTTAACTATTTAAATCCGTCAAGTTACTATTTACTCTTTTTTTTTAATTTTTTCCGCAACTCCGTTTTTTTTTCTGTTAAGTTACTATTTAGCTATGTTTTTTTTTTAATTTTCTTTACTCAACCCCGTTAGGCTACTACTCAGTTCCGTCATGGTACAACTCAAGGCAACTCAATTTCGTCAACTATTGTCCAACTCCGTCAATTTACTATTCAAGGCCGTCAAATTACTATTCAACTCTACTCAACGCCGTTAGGTTACTACTCAACTCCGTTAGGCTACTATTCAATTCCGTCAGCTTAACAGCCTTACTATTGAACTCCATCAAATTACTATTTACTCTGTTCTTTTAATTTCTTTTTTCCGCAAATCTGTTTTTTCCTCCGTTAAGTTACTATTTAACTCTGTTTTTTTAATTTTCCTTACTCAACTCCGTTAGGCTACTACTCAATTCTGTCATGTTACTACTCAACTCAACTCCGTCAACTACTATCCAACTCCGTCAAGTAAGTATTCAAGGCCGGCAAGTTACTATTCAACTCCGTTAATTATTGGTTCGCTACATCGGATCCAAAAGCCATTATTCTTGCAACTTATACACCAGTAACAAACACTGGAAAATTAAAAGAAAGGTCGTTGTAATACTAAAAGAAATTGTGTCGTCCTTCCACTGTTGTGCGTTACATACACAAAATTAGATACCGGTTTAACCTAGGCGCAACGCGCTGTTTCAATTACCACTAGTTAGGATGGTATTGAAATTTATTCTCATTTTAATGTTTGGTTAGCACATGAAAGAATTGTAATTTGAATATATTCAACCATTCATTGGAATGTAACAATCTTTCACTATCTTGTGAGGGGGGAGGGATGCATGGCCAGGGGACTCCATGGTACTTACCCTAGCCTCGACCACTCATGAAGTGCGACGTCAAAATGAAAGCAAAGTACCCTAGAATCCCCAAATCTAGGGTACTTTGCATAAATGTTTTTTTTTTTCCATTTTTCTTTTAAGAAAAACAAGTCTAGTTTAATAAAAACACAATTAAACTAAAAAAAACACACTAAAATACAATTAAACTAAAAACACAATTAAACTAAAAAACACACTAAAAATACAAATCAACTAAAAAAACATACTAAAAACACACAATTAAACTAAAAATATAAAAACTAATCTAAGCGTGACTTTAACTTTTTTCACGCTGAAATGTGGGGAAGTTCCCCACCGTACCGACGTTGGTACTCAATTTGAGTGACCGCAATGGCCATGTCTTCAGGCGTGTCTGCACTCTCCTTTGCCAAGGTTCTTCGATAGTGAGTGTTCAATCGCTCAAATTTCTTGTTGAGGTTGTCCCACTTCCGGTGAAGTGAATCAACCGTGCGGTTGGATTCACCAACTCTTTGAATTGTGCTAGTATACAAGGCCAGGGGACTCCATGGTACTTACCCTAGCCCCGACCAGTCGTGAAGTGCCACGGCAAAATAAATACAAGGTGAAAATTTTCACGTTACCACTACACCCATAACCTAATTTGATTCCCTTAATGGACTCACATGCCACGTGTCGAATAATGTCCCATGGTAGGTGAAAATTTTAACCTCCCATTACACATGGTCTTACGCTTTTTAAAAATAAATAAAAGTAAAAGTAAAAGCGGGTACCAATGAAGCCACATCCTAGTGGTGGAGGTAGGGGTTTACTCCTTAGGAGGTTTCTACCTTAGAGTGCTCAGGTTCGAATCCCGCGTCGACTGAGCTTTAGCCTTGTATAGTCCTGGCCGAGCTTAAAAAAAAAAAAGTAAAAGCAGGTTAGAAACACCACGCATGAAGATCATGATACATATGACTTTGATAAGTTTTGAATCTCGTACAAGATTTGACCATCTAGATGGTCGTGATTAGGCTCTAATATTTATGGGTCGAAATTAACACAGCCATAAAGTCTAGTTCCACTTGAAATACATTGAATTCACGCTCTTTTTTTGAATTGAGACATTTCAAGTATTTTCACATTTCGTACAACTGCTTATGCACAAATCTAGAAGAGTACAATATATTTTTTTTTTTGTTTTCTTTATAGAAGTCCGTCACAAAATTTTGGAGAACAAAGCTCAAAGGTTAGCTTAATTTTGTTTTAAGTCAAAAGGTGATTATTTTATCAATATTAAGTGTTTGTTAAATAACTTATATAGATAACTAGATTATATCCAGGGAGCGTCCCGGGTTGAGAAATCCAATTTGAAATATCAATTTTACATATGAAATAGACTAATGCGTTTTACAGTTACATGCATGAAAGCTTTGGGTAGCACTTAACCTAAAACAATTAACAATGTATCTCTAATGTTAGTGTATAACCTTAAACAATGTATAACTCTAATATTAAAACCTAACCTAAAACAATGTACAACTCTAATGTTAACACATGTTGTAAATAAAATTCATATTTACTGGTTTGAACATAACTAATGACTTACCTGATTAATGAATAACCTGAACACTTTGTGTTTTTTTCCTGTACGAACAGAACCACACAAAAATAGTCGTTTTTTTCTCCGTTTTTTATATAGCACTATGATACCCGTTGGAAAGATAAAAAAACGCTCGTTAATTTGATGTAATTTTTTTCTTTAAAAAATCTCGTATATAAAAGATATTAACGTTTAAAAGCTATGAGAGGAAACATTAGAGATAAAAAACTAATTTTGTTTTTAAATTTTAAATTATTATTTTCCTAAAATAAAGCCCTTGCCACATGGGATGACACATGACACACTCAATGAAGAGAATACCATCTTTGAATGCTCATTAAAATGACTTTGGTTTATTATATGTATAGATAAAAAGTTTATTGAATGCAATTAGAGGATATTTGTATGCATAAGAATACACACAATAATAAACATACACGTCTTTTTTAGTTTTAACTAGTGAAAAAAACGAGTTGTCAAGTTGAGCTTGAGCTTAAACAGGCTTGAGATCGAGTTCAACTAATTTATAGGAGCTCGAGCTCGGCTCGTTTTTTTTCTATTAGTTAATAAATAATAGGCTCGCGAGCTCGATCAGGGAAGCTCGGACTATTTACTAAACATCTTTAAAAATGATGGTTAAATATTTATAAAAACTAATATTACATTAAGGCTCGACGAGCCTGGCGAGCTTTACATGTCAGGCTTCAGCTCGGGCTCAATAGATAAACGAGCTTTGTTTTAGGCTCAAGCTTAGCTCGGGCTAGGCAAAGCTCGGCTCGTTTTGAGATTTTTACCAAGCTGAGAAACAATTGACAACTGAATCTAATTTTTCCCATTATTTTCATATTTGCAATAGTGTGGAAAAAAAAGAAAGCCCAGCCCCAAGTTGTTCAACAATATTGTCATTGAGTTTTTCGACCCTTTGTCTTGGGATTAGTCAACTCTATTTCTCAATGGGGGCAGGGAAGGGATATAACTCAACAGTATAGTGTCATCTTGACGTGGTGGAAGTCATCAGTTCGAGACCGACTATCCCTAAACCCAATGTGAGTTTTTTTTTCTTTTGATTTGCTACCCCACCGTGATTGAATGAGAATAGACAAGAGGCTCATGAGATTGACGTGAAAGACAGGGACGGCTATATTTCTGGGAGTGAACAGTTTAACCTTTCCAACTCATTTTGTTGTTTAACCTTTCTATTTTGTTAGGTGAATTTAAAAAATCTATTATAGCAACAATTTTTAAGACTACATTTAAAAAGAGCTCGAGTCCCTATTGGAATTCATATAAGAAACGAGCTTAAGCCTAACAGCATCTCTAATGTTAGAGCATATCTAAGTAGGGTTGAAAGCGAATCGAACAAATACAAACAACGTTTTATTCGTGTTCGTTTGTTAATAAAATAATGTGTTCATGAACACTTACTAAACAAGATTTTTTGTTCGTGTTCGTTTGTTAATTTTAGATATTGGGCAAAAAAGTACACAAAACAAACACAAATTAACATTCATGAAAACAGATAGATATAAATGAACATTCATGAACATAACAAAGCAAACTAGTGTTCATGAACAAAAACGAACATAGACGAACATATAGTAAATTTCCAATAAAATCGGCCTCTTTCATCCCAAACATTACGTAGATCCAACCAAAATGTACTAAACAATTACCCCAACATACATGATATAATCTTGATCACATATTACCATAAAATAATGTCACAAAAAAAACATAAAATCATGATACATAATTATACATTAAACTTGAAATCCCTGTTTAATCCACCAAAAATAAACTTGACGTCTTCAATTAATCGACCCAAAATAATACTTAATCAGAATAAACGAATTAATACTAATATGTAAGACACTAATATCTATTAAACAATCTATTATTCGGAATTTTGAAGTACTTATATAAAAAGAAAAGTTAAAAACCTTAATGAACTATTAAATACGAACGAACATAAACAAACAATTTACCAAAAGATCACAAACATAAATGATCGAACGCGTCTCTGTTCATGTTTGTTTATTTAACAAAGAGAACAAAATTTCTTCATTGTCTTTGTTCAGTTATTAACGAACGAACACAAACAAATTTTCCGCCGAACAATTTATGTACTGCTTGCTCAATATTTGGTTCGTTTGCAGCCTTATGTCCAAAATCCAGACTCACAACCTCAACATTCTATATCATTTCAGACCTCTCTGTGTTCCCAAGTTCACTTAAGAAGGGAAAAAAAAGAGAAAGGATGAGATCTCCCTTCTTTTCTTTTCCTTTCTTTTTCCTCTTTTTTCCTTCTTTTTTCTTTCCTTTCATTTCCTTCCAAATTGGAAGGATACAATTTTAGTTTGTTTTCTCTTCTTTTCCCTTCTTTTACTTTCAAAAAAAAAAAAAAACCTTGGGAACACACATTTCCCTCCTTTTCCTTCATAAAAAAAACTTGGGAACACCCACATTTTTTTTCTTTCCCTCCCTTTCCTTTCCTTTCCACTCTTAAATGAACTCGGGAACACAACGTTAGGATGGTGGGAGTGATTGCCCCCTTTGTCAACGTGCCACAACTTCACACCAGCACCACATCAACTTCCCCGCAACTTGCCAAACCTTTGCCACTACTTAAAAAAAACAAATTAATTTGTTTGGTTAGATTTGGAATGAGCCCACCCTAATCCACCTAAACATTTTGGAAAACAAAGCAAAACAACAACCCTTCTTGTCGCATGTACACTTGCCTATCAAGTTCGCCACATGGGGCGGAGTGGTGAGCCGATAGTCGCAGTAACTTGTCGATAGTTGCCGAAAGGTTTGGCCGAGCCCACTCCCACCACCTTTAAAAAGTCTCATTTTACTCCAACGCTAAACCAATTCATACCTCCAACTCAGCATCCATCTCAACAGGTGCATATTTACAATGTAAGGGGGTGGGCCGGCTCCCACCCTACAACCTATATGTAAAACTTTATGTTGTTTTTTTGAATTTTAGTCCAATTAAATGATTTTGAAAAAGGAGCTCAAAGCTTTAATGGAGAGTTTCAATTTGGTGAAGATGATGAATAAAAAGAAAACAGTTAAAATTTTGTTAGTTAGCAATGTTTCTATTTTCGGAGTTCAAGTTTCCTATTACCCCCTTACAATAAAGTATGGTTACAAAATAAACCTTTTAAGTTTGCTTTAGATTTTAAACAAACATAAATTTAACACTTTTTGTCATTTTATTAGATATTAATCATAAATAATTAATTTTAAGGGATGATTCATATGTTTTGTTGTTGGATTACTTATCTAATTTACAATTCTTATTTTTCTATACACGTTTGATTTTTTTTTTCAAAATAAGTCAAAATAAGTCGATTCTTGTTGTTGGGCCTTGTATAATGTTTCATCATGCCTCGAGAACACCAAACACCCGTTCCACATCCTTTCTTGCTAACTCATGCCTTTTTTAGTTCTTTCATCTTATTTCCTTGTGAATACGAGAAGCTTTTAACAAGAGTGGTCCTTTCGAGATAAATTTCATCAACAAGATAGTATCCTTGGTTGTATTCCATCCCATTAACTGCAAAATTTGTAACACCCCAAAATTTAAAATAATGTTGGTAGAAGGTAGTGGATATACATGTGTATAAAATAAATAGACTTACTTGCTAATGTTGAATAAATAAAGGGGTAATTGGTTAGTAACATAATTTATAATCTAAATTGACAAATATCAAAGAGGAGGGGTTGAAGTTGATTAATATTATATCTATGGGTTGAAAGGGGGTTGGCTTAAAAAAAGAAACTTCTGGAAGAGGAGATCACAATCTTGAGAGGAGAAAACCACCCCAACCCTGAAACCCACTAATCAGTTGTTGGACCTACATATGAAGTGAATTCAAGTCTTGAGGTCATAATAAACTCAAGGTGAGTTGTAGGATGTATTTGATGGTTGTTTTATGTCGATGAGATTCTTGAATAATGGTAGTAATGTATAATTTTTGATAATCTAGCTTAGAAATTGAAAGTAGTGTGTTTAATTGTGAAAATGTACTAAGATGCATGTATAAATTTTGTTACTTGAAGGTAAATTGTATGAAATATGGGTATGTGAAGATGGGTTTTAGGAAGGGAGTCCATGTTTGACTTTCTGCGGGTCAGATAAGGCTATAGCTTAATAAAGATGAAGTTGTGTTGTAATTTAGTTAGTTATAATGTGAGTAGAGATCTATCATGTTGGCGGTAGAGTCATGTGTCCATAATTAGGTATATGAATCTTAGTTGAAGTTAATGCACACTAAGTATATGTTAAACTGCCTAAATGAATGAGTAGAAAAATCATCATGTTCAATAATATGTGGATTGATTGAAGATGGTTAAGCGAATGTGAAGTCTTCAATATGTTATGGCTAGATGTGTATGAAAGAAAAGATGAAGTCATGAGTTCTAAACTATGAGTTCATCAAGTGTAGGTATTAAGACAGAAGGCTCAAGCAATCAAGGAGGCCACGACACGCAAGAGAAAGGTAAGCTGGTTTTGACTTACAATTATCTAATGTTACGTGAATATTGTTGTATCTTAGTTAAATGAATCAAAATAGTTGGATTATGTAAATTTTATAGAATGGCCTTAATTGGTCAAATGGTTGGAAAGACCTTAATAGGTCAAAGATTGAGATTATGTAGAATAAATGGATTGCCCATAATGGGTCATGTTACGTTACTCGAGAAAATATTTATCGAACTCGAGTAATAATAACCCTAAAAAACGGTTTTGTAGCTGGACAAGCGGCGAGAAAGACGGAATCGAAGAAAGTGGATAAGCACGCTAAAGCTTGTGCAGAGAACCAACATGTCTTCGTCCCCTTGGCCTTTGATACCTTTGGTTCCCTAGCACCAAAAGTTATTCGTTTCTTGACCAAAGTCCAAAGAGTTATCCATAGCAATATCTCATCTCTAGGGGCATGGGTTTATATTTGGTAAACTAGATTTTGCAATTCAGAAAGGGGTGACGACGTAACTTATTGCCCGTCTACCTTCTATTTTGATGTAACTTTGCAAGTTTTAGAAAATGAAAATATTGATACTCTTCCTCAAAAAAAAAAAAAAAGAAAAAACTAATCTAAACAAGCCCAAAATCCCAAATTATAAAACGAGTAAATTCCTTTTTGAGTCCCTGTGTTTTGTCGATTTTAACTACTTGAGTCCAACATTTTCATTTTTAACATTCTGACTCCTAGTGTTTTAAGTTTGTAACACTTTGAGTCCAATTTTGTAACGTCGTTAATTAAGTCAGTTAAGTATAAGGGTATTTTAGTCATTTTACATGTAGGTACAACTCTTTAATACATAAAATACAAGGAACAAGTCTTTAATGCACAAATATTTTAATAATAATATATAAATAAATATTATTATATATATAATACACACATACAAAGCTCACACACTTTCTCTCCCTCTCACACACACACACCTCACCACCACCATCTATCGTATCACCACCTCACCACCATCATCTATCTTTGCACCACCTGACCACCACTACACGACAACCACCCACCCCATCACCACAACGACCTCTTCCCCCTACCCCGCTGAAAATCACCACGATTTGAACCCCAAACCCTTATATTGATTTCAGATCTGACCCCATCGAACCACCACAGCATATCAAACCACCCAACTGTCGGACAGACCACAACCACCGCCAGATCAGACCACCGTCACTGTCGTTACTACTAGGGCTTCAAACAGGTCAGATTTGAAATCAATTGTGTGCAGGTTTTATTGAGCAATGCTCGTAGGGTGGGGGAGAGAATGTGTGTGCAGGTGGTGGTGGTGGTGTTGAGATGAGGGTGGCTCGGATGTGGAGGTGGAAGTGCAGGGGGGGTTGTCGGCTGGAGATTGATGGTGGTTATGAGATGGGGGTGAGGCGGTGGAGATTGATGGTGGTTACGAGATGGAGGGTGAGGCAGTGGAGATTGATGGTGGTTACGAGATGGAGGGTTTCGGTTGTGGTTTCAGGGCTGAGGCAGTGGAGATTGATGGGGGTGGTTTAGAGGGTGAAGGGCGAGAGAGGATGAAAGAGAGGTGGTGGTGGTGGTGGTTGCTGAAGGTGTATGGTGGTGGTGGATTTGGTACTTTTAGAGAGAGAGAGAGTGAGATAGAGAGAGAGAGAGAGATATCTGTGTTGTGTGTGTGTAGATCTATGTTGTTTGTGTGTATATATTTAATATTATAATTATAATATAATAAAGTATAATATTAAATAATATTTATTTTTAATTGTAGGGGTACTTTGGTCATTTCACAAATATTAACAGAAAAAATCTAACGTCGTTAGAAAATTGGACTCAAAGGGTTACAAAATTAAAACACTAGCACTCATAATGTTAAAAATGAAAATGTTGGACTCAAGTAGTTAAAATCAAGAAAACTCAGGGACTCAAAAAGGAATTTACTCTTAATATTAAGAAAAATGGTTTTTGAATAATCCAAAAAAAAAAGAAAATTAACTAATCTAAACAAAAGCCCAAAATCCGAAATTATAAAACAAGCCCACTCTAATTCTTAAACAAGCCCACTTTCATCTTCTTCACTTAGATCCAAAAAAACAAAAAACCGATGCTGTTATTTTTGTTCTGCAACCACCACCACCACCAGCAGCCAGGCGCCACCAAACCATACCGTCCTCCGCCCTCTACTGGCCCAGCCAGGAAGCGCCGCTATTAAACTTGTGAATTGTGAGTTATTTTTTTATTAATTTAATGTAATTGCTCATGTGTTTAATAATAATTTGTGTTTTGGATGTTTGTGCATTAAATTAGGAATTTAGTAATTATTAATTACTTTGTTTCAATTAGTTTGTTTTAGTTTTAGAACCTGTTAATAGTAGTTTATCTTTATGAAATCAACATAATTAGATTGTTCTGATCGGTCCAAACCCCGGCCACATGTCCTGATGAAGCTTGCTCTTTTAGAAATGATTTAAGCGTTTTTAACCGAGGTTTTAGGTTCGAATCTAATTTTTATTGGTTTCTTGCTTAACCTTGGCCACTTGTCCGCTCGGATCGGCTCGGCTCGTGAACAACCCTAAGGCTAATATACATAAAAATCAGTTGTGTTGGCTGCTAGCAATCCATTGTATGAAACTACGGTGAATAATTGTTTTCTGAACGTTACTCCTAATTTTTTTTGTAGGTCTAGTCCGGGTTTAACAACGTTGTCCAACACACACACTCTCTCTCTGTCTCTGATCTATTATTATTGTGGAAGGAAGGAAGGAAGGAAAGATGCACGGAAGACCGAGGAAATCTACAACTCCAGTCGACGAAAATGCATCGGCTCTCAAGGCCGCCAAGATTAGATCCCTTCAATCTCAGTTTCTTCATAATCATCACAACCACATGTATCTATTCTATTCTAACTCACATCTCTTCCTTCATTTTATTCATTAGCCGATTCATTCATTCATTGATTTATTTGTGTTTATATATTATATTTAATATTTAATATTTAATATTATTGCGTTGTAGATACACCAAGGAAGCCCTAGAAATCAATGCTAAGCTTATTGAGTCTAATCCAGAGTTCATGACCGCTTGGAATTATAGAAAACTTGCATTTCAGCATAATGTTATTATTAATGCTCAATCAGAGCCAGCTCCTGACATTCAATCCCTTATTCATGAAGAATTGCGTGTGGTACCTTTCTATCTTATCTTATTTCTACTTTTTATTTTTATTCTTTCATTCCTTATACTGCCTATTACATTAGAATATTAATTAGTAAGTTTGTTATCAACACTAAGTTTTAACCTATAACTCATTTTAATATTATAACAATTAGAATCGAATTTCTTTTTAGTTTAATTGGAACTACCAAAATAAGGCTTTTTCTTTTTTGTACTTGTAATATAATGGTGGTTTGTACGTTGTGGGTCTAGGTTTTAAAAAGCGCGCCTCATGCACGCTTAAGCGCAAGGCGACCTGAGGCACAGATCCATGCGCGTTATGTCACACAAGGCGCGCAGTGTACAAAAAGCGCAGGAAGCGCAAAAAGCACCCTTTTCGTACAGGGGGTGTTTTTGTGCTTCAAAGTGTTATATATATAGTTAAAAAGGTTATACATTTAAGTTAAATCATATATAAACCTTATTTATATCTATATTTTGGGGTAAGGATGCTAAAAACCTATAGGATATATAGAAAAAATTAAATAATCGTCTTGCGCTTCGCGTACGAAAAGCTCACCGCTTTTGCGCTCTGCGCTTTGCGCCTCGGTTTTAAACCTCGTCGCTTTTGTGCGCTTCACGCTTTTTAAAACCAAGTTGTGGGTGTTCTAACTAACTAGCTAACTAATTAACTAACATACCCATCTCGTGGAAACATATAAAAGATTGTTCACAATATTGGAGTTCTAACTCATGTCTGAAATGCTTTAAAATTTGTTCTTGCTTGAATTTGATAATACCGTGACTATATATGCAGGTGGAGATTGCATTGAGGAAGAATTTCAAGTCTTATGGAGCTTGGCATCACAGGAAATGGGTGATAAGCAAAGGGAATGTTTCAACAGAGAGCGAATTGAAGCTTCTCAATCTGTTCCAGAAGCAAGACACCCGCAATTTTCATGCATGGAATTACAGGAGGTGAAGACTTGTATTTGGTAATGTTTTTAATCGGGATTTAGGTAATCAGAATGTACCTTACTTGTTATGCACTTTTCAGATTCATAGCGGGGTTGAAGAACATATCAGATGAGAAGGAGCTACAATTTACTACAGATATGATAAATGATAACTTCAGTAATTATTCTGCTTGGCATAATCGTAGGTATGCCCATCTATTTCAATTTTTAAATTCATTGGTTTTGTGTGTGGCCCTATTGTTCAAGGGACTGTTAGAAGGAAGATGAATTTTGCACTTATAAGTGTATGTCAGGTTATATTTGCACTAAAATGGTTGTGAAATATCATATTCATCATGTAGTTTGTGAATAGAATAATAAAACATAAGTAGATTGGAATTTTTCATATTGTAGGAGAGTGACTAAATGTCTAATCATGTTGAAGAAATAATCTTTTTGTAATGGTTTATGCATTCAGAAGGCTACCAAAAAAATGTTGTTGAACTGCCAATAGCTCATTAAACTCATTTTACAAGGAACATTCATTAATCATGCATCTCCTTATGCTCTATATTCCAAGCATAAAGGGGCAATTTCGGCTCTTTCTTATAAATGAGCTGATGGGCGTTATGTTTGATCTCTAAGTGATAAAAAAAAAAAAATTAGCTTGGACGAAATAGGTCAAACAAGTTGAAATTCGCTTATAATGTAATTTTAATTTAATGCATAAAACCTTCTCAACATTTTATTTAAAGTATTAGATTAGTATAGAGGTAATATCATATGTTTTAACATTTTGACCCTGATGATTATAAAAAGTGAAGTTTTTGACAATGAATGTTTCAGTTTTACCCAATCTCGCGGCCTCACCGGAGCGCCTGGATGGCCGCAAGGCATTTTGCCTGCGCCTCGGCTGTCCGCCTAGGACGCCTTGATAACTATGAGTGTGAATTCTTGTTTCTGTAAATTGTGTGCACTTCTATCTCACTAAAGCTACCATGTTGTCATTATTCTGTATATATCAAAGTGTTATCCCCTAAAAAACCTACATACCCTTTGAGTCTCCATGAAAAAGTGGTTAGATCCATCTACTTTTTGTGAATGATTCATTCTTTAAAGTCTTAAAAAGTTTAATATTTTGCGCTTGCACCAGGTTAGGGACTTAACCGCTTTTGAAGTGAAAGTCTTTAGGGTTGAACTTGACTAGCTTTAACCATCTATTAAGTAAACAGAAGGTTTTTTCACATAACTAAGAAAAAAAATGGCATATCCGCAAAGTCTTACCTGGGTAAAACCGAAAACGTATATACATTTGAATAAGACACACACGAAAAAAAACCCTTCTAGGATTGACCGAGTCACAAAGAAAGTTGAGGGGCTTTCACAATTTTCGGTGAAAATATCGATGTTTTTCTTTTCAAGAGAACCTTATAATTAATGGAAATTGTATCTGACCTGTTTAAGTTACTATATTATGCATAGTTTAAAAAAATGGTCGAGGTGGTAAGAAAACGAGTATAAGGCGGCGCCTCATGGCGGTAAGAAAAGCGGCGCCTTAGGGGGTTTTGATGTGTGCTTTTGATGTGTTAGACTTTCTTTGTCAATTTCAAACATTCTGTGTCTTTTTGATGTTTTTTTATGTTTTTAATGAATCTGTTGATGACATTAGTTAGCATTTTATTTTTCTTATAAGTATATAGTTTTTGTATATATCTTTCGATTCCGCCTTGGGCTTATGCCTCGGTTCGCCTCGAGGTGTACGCCTAGCGAGGCGAAGGAAAAACGCCTCGAAGCACGATTCGTTCTTTTAAACCTTGACATTAAGTGATTTCTTAATGTCTGCAGTGTACTCTTATCTCATCTGCTGGAGAAAAAGGTCGAAGGATATTTTCCCAAGGAGATATTTTTGAAAGAGGAATATGAATTTGTAAGAAATGCAGTTTTTACCGACCCAGATGATCAAAGTGGGTGGTTTTATCATCTCTGGCTTCTGGACCAAACAGTTAAAGTCGACATGCCTACTTTGGTTTCTTCATGGCCTCCTCATGGTTCTGAAATTACTAAAGCAACCTTTCCTATCATTCTCTATTTTAATGAACCAGTCGAAGGTGTAAGCTTACATGCAGTTACTCTTCAAAGTGAGAATGACTTATTCAAGAATATTACATGGAGTCCACTTTCAGCAAATAAATTTAACTGTAGTCAAACCTGGTTGACACATCTGACTATTCCTCAAGCCGAACTTAACTCATCAAAGATCTTTCAGGTGAAGTTTAGCCCGGAATCCTCTCAAGGCATTATATCTTCAAGTGGGGTTCCATGCCGACCCTGGTCATTTACATTTACGGTTTCTGTATGTCATGATCTGCAAAATGTTGAGGAACATAGTTTGAGCAGGATATCATTTACAGATGAAAATTTCTCTACATTTGATGTAAATTCAAAGGAGACAGATTTTTTAAAATCATATTTTGAAGTAACAGGCGGTTATGAGCTGCCCACACCTTCAAAATGGAAGTCTGAGATGATAACTAGTGAAATAGATCAGTACCGAGAGTTAGTGTCATGGGCAGAGTGGTATGAAATTCTCCTTATATTTTAAATGAGTTCATAATCTAGAGGTAATGAAATTTATTTTTTGTATTGTTTGATAGTAAAATTGGGAAGCTCACACTGGCAAGATTGTTAATGGCATATGATGCTATGATGTCAAGCGATATTCCAGTTGCTCCAACCATGACTCATGTGGATGAAGTTTTGCAACTATATTCTGAATTGATGAAGCTAGACCCCGCACATTACCAGTATTACAAGGATGAGTACAGCCTGGTTTTCCTAAAACAGGTAATAGCTTCTCTACGCATTTTCTTTTTTTGGGAGGAGATAAACATTTTTTTCTATGTCAACAGGTAAAAGCTTAAGTTGAGGCGGTAAAATAGGTGGGGCGGGTTACAGGTCTAAATAAGTAATATTCGACACGGTTGGGTCGGTTTGGGTTGACCTTTTCGTCTAAAGTTGATGTTCTTTTTCAATATAATTAGTGTGCCATGTATGACTACAAGTATTATATATCTTAAGACACTTTAGAAATGATCTAATGTATTTATAAAATGATTTAGGAGGTTTTATGCATTAGAAATTCCTTTTGAACCACGTTTGACCCGTTTGACCTGTATCTGTATAAGATATTTTTTTTTGGTTTGCCGCTTGACCGAGTAGAGATAACCAGAGTAGACCCTTTTGGCTTTTGTAAGTACCTTCAGTGATGTTGCAGGTGACCTCTTGTAAGGAATCTGTGACGAAGTACTGCTGGCAGTATAAAGAGTCAACTTCTTCGGATATCACTGGTTCTATGTGTTTGAGACTGAATTCTCTGTCTTTATCACAAATTGGATCCTTTGAGCGGTTATTATGGGTGCAAAGCCTTGATCTTAGCCACAATCAACTTCATTCTATTGAAGGTAAAACATTGATGTTTGTTAAATTTCTCATTCATTCTTGATGCTTCTCGTATTACTTGGTCTTTGAGCTAATAGCCCTGTGCTAATATCTATCTATCTATCAATTCAACTTTACTAGGCTTTTTTAAGCTCTTAGAATCGAAGGATTAAATTATGCAAAAATAAATTCGGGACTTACGCTCATGTTACATCTCTGTTCTCAAATGCATTGAATTTGTAAAAATAATAAAATAACCAATGGCCTTTTTGGGATTTATCTACAGGGTTGGAGGCTTTGCAGCTTCTCGCATGCTTAAACCTTAGTCACAATAACCTCGGCAGTTTCATGGCATTAGACCCTTTGAGATTCTTGAAGTCACTGAGAGTGTTAGATGTTTCTTATAATGAGATCGGTGCACACACGGTAGACACAAGGAGGTATTTATGTTCATCTCCCATGTCACATACACTTGATTATGATAAAAAATTTGAGGAACTTGCTAACGGTGATGAAAACGTGGTGAACTTTTGGGAAGCTTATTCGATTTTTGGAGGCTTAAATATTACGCAGCTTGATATTATGGGAAATGCTGCCGCTGATGAAAAGTTTATTCGGTTTTTGGTTAAATTATTGCCTGGACTAAAATGGCTTGATGGTGAAGAATTGCATTAGCTGCCTAGTAATTTGTTTACATTCTCCTGCTTGCTTTCTGTGTTCTCTATGAATAGTCAGTCATGAGCAATTCAATATAAGAATACCATTTTTATTTTCTCTTGAATTAGCTGCAAGTTAAATGAACTAACTCATTCTCTATCCTAACATATGGGTTTGTGATTATTCCATATCTTCTAGCTTCTTCAGAGTGAAATGAAAATATACATCTATATGTTTGCTACCTTGTTATAATACCACAAGTTCGAGTTCATTGGTTTCGACTGAGGAAACCTAGTCACATTGTAAGAGTTACATAGTCACAAGTTCATAAGTTAACAAGTGGGTCATGCCAGATAGCCACCAAATAGTATGTTTGAACGAGATAAAGCACTATATTCCTTATCTAGATGGTGAGGTTTCTTTAAGTCTTTAATAAAGATTGATTGTAGGCATACTAGTGTTAGTGTGGTCTCCAGTATAGTCTGCATGTGTGAAATAGTAGTGTAGTGGCCATGGTTTTGATTAGGTTTGTTTTGGGGTGGGGGGTTGTTAATTAGTGTGTTTGGTGTGTTCTGGGGCTAGTGTACTATTTCTGTGGATATCATTAGGGGTACATCGTGTCAATGCCTGTAGGAAAGTTCGTTTAGTGTGGCGTGCGTCCTTTCCTTTTCTTACGCATGAAGGATCTTTTGTTTGGTATCATTAAATGGCACGGCTTTGGATGGCTACGCCTGCTTCATACAAGCCGACAGAGTTAATGGCTGGACAGTGCTAGTGGTGGCAGGTATGTCGCGAGAATGATTTATGTAATGTGCGTACTATTCTGGACCCCTCGAGCAACAACTTCAGGTGGTTGCTCTGTATAAACTTCTAAAATGTAAACCATGTATCAAGTTGGTGAACTGTTAAATTGCAAAACTTATAAGATAATAAATAACGGATCATTGGGTTGTGACCATGCCTTTATATGATAATCTATCATTATTTTTATATGATACACTGATCTATGGCTCAGTTGAAGTGGCGGTGGGTTCCGGTGACTTGGGTTGTGGTTCGGCGGCGGCGGGTGGTTGTTGTTTCGAAGCTCCTCTCTTGCGAGCTGCCATGGCGGCTGCTGCTGCTGCTGTTGTAAGGTTTTGTGATAAGTCCTTATTGACTTATGGCTTTTTGAAAAGAAGTTTAAAAAAAAGTGTTTGGGTTAGCTTTTGTGGTGAAAAAGGCCAATAAGTCAATAAGTTGTTTTTTAAAAAGTGTTTGGTTTAGCTTTATTAGTGTAAAATGACCAAAAGCCAAAAGTCAGGATGGATTTCTGACTTATTGAAAACAACTTTTCCACCCTTATTGAAAAGCCAAAACCAAAAGTGCTTTTAGTTCACACAAACAACTTATTCACTTGTTGGCTTTTGGAAGAAGCCAATAAGTCAATAAGCTGTTTTGTAAGCCAATATAAACTTTTTTTTTAGATTTTTGTTTAGTTTGATTAATGTGATATACTTTGATCATGCTTATATAACATGACTGAAAAAATTACGTCAAGATAGCGGGTATGCGGGCAACAAGCTGCGCACCACCCCTTTCTGAACAACAAATCTTAATTTACTAAAAACGTAACTTTGTCCACCCGGAGCCGAGACACTATCATGAATATCTCGTTGGACCCTGGTCAGGAAACGGGTAGCCTCTGGTGCTAGTGAGCCAAAGGTATCAAAAGCCAGGGGTACGAAAACATGTTGGTTCTCCTCACAGGCTTTAGCATGTTTTTCTACCTTCTTCGCCTATGCTTTCCGCTACCTAAAACATTGATACCAGCACGCCTTTTGGTAAAGTAGTAAACTAAGTGGTTTTACCCATGTTATTTTAACAACAAACTAACATACTCTTAAATACCTATAAATTTGTACGTTACATGATTTAAACTTCGTCGCTTGGATAGATAGGAGGCACCTTAGACTTACGTTGTGGGCTAATGTCCCTCAACACGTCAGACTTTAACGGCTCAAAACACCCTATGAGGGGGGCACCACCCTATTGAAAGTGATTTAGAGAAAGAGAGCTTCAGAGTTTAGAGCTCGATAAAGAAACCGATTATTATGTTATGTTCTTACTAAAGGCATGTGGTTTACTTAAAAACATGGTTTTGTTCCTTTAATTCCCTTCAAATTTTTAATGGGGCAAATATAGCAATTTGTTTACATACAATGTGGGTTCTATAGTTCGATTCATCAATTGTTGTCTACACATTGGACACGTAACACTACATGTCAAAAGTTTAAAAATAAAAGGTAAAATCAAGTGACAACTAGGACAAATCGATCCTTTTCAGCACACGACCAAAATCAAGACAAAATCTAACCATATGATAGAATAAGAATCAATTACTGCCGATATATATAGGTTCGGCCCGGTTTTAATCATTCTTCCGATCATATTTCGGTTCTCCAGAGCCAACCCGAGATACGCTCACCCCTACTAACCTCTAGTAGTGGTGTGTTACTAGTGCTCTAAAAGTGTTAAATTTTTGCTATTGCATGACGAGTACCATAAAGTACCATATACGCTTAACCATGACATTGTGGGCTGTCGGTCTGGTGATATGGTGTTTGCCCACTACAAAAATAACATTGGATAAAAGTGATATGGTGTTCACCCTCCTTCACCACCGCCGCCAGGAAAAAACCCCACTGGAACACGTCAAACACCCTATTTACTCCACCCTAACGGCTCTTTTTTTTTAAAAAAAAACCCCAATCGCCCACACCCACCTAATCGCCCCTGTTAACACAGCTAATCGCCCTTTTTTTTTAGCTACTCGCCGCCCACACCCCCTAATCGCCCCTGTTAACACAGCTAATCGCCCATTTTTTTTAGTTACTCGCCCCTGTTAACGCAAACGCCCCCTGTCAACACCCTTACTCGCCACCCCCTGTTTTGCTCCCCCTACCAATCGCCCTCCTTTTTATTGTATTTCACTCATTCGACCCTATCATCATCCTTCATTCGACCCTTTTTTCTCATTCGACCCAATCCTCTTCCTTCTTTTACTTGTTTTTTTCTAAAGAAGCTAAAATATATATATATATATACACGGTACTATGGTGTCATTAAATGATGATAAAATTGCTGGATGGTGACATACTGACATTGGGCATTGTTTTGGTGAATTTATGAGGAAGCTATAATTACAATATTGTAATAATAATATTATAACAACAATAATAATATTAATTCTATAATAATAATAAAAAAAAAAGTGGAAGTAAAGAAAAAAAAATGGAGTAAGGAGTTATGTGGGGTTCCGCTTAGAGGGCGGGCAACCTGTGGTTGCTACCCTCATCGTCTAGTAAAGGGGTTTTGTTCGCTGGTCTCTTCCCCCCCTCCCCCACAACTCATCTCGAGTTCGGAGGTTTACATTCGCACATGGCTCCTGCCAGGAAGGCCCGGAATGTCAAGTCAGGAGGCTCTGCGCAGGGCTCTGTTAGTGGTTTAAGGGCCTGCCCCTTTAAACATTATCACGATTGTAAAGATGGTAAACCGGGGTTTGGCGGATTTTTCCGCCTTCTTGAACACATACAAAGCACTCACCTCAAGGTAGAAAACCGAAGACTATCTATGAAGGAGGCTATCTCGAAGGATTTGGACCTTTTTTTGGATGTTGGGGAAGTTCTTAGGGCAGGAGATAAATGGTTATGTGGGAGGTGCATGGTGATGCACGCTCTTAGTAGGGGGTGCAAGCATAATGATGAGGTTGTATCGTTCGCCATGGCCTCGGGAGATGTTGAAGATTTCATTGTTGGGATACGGAAACCATGTCAAGTGGTAGTCGACGCAAACCCACTTCACCCAACCAGGATGGTTGGGGATGTTGCCCTCCTCGAGCGTGTTTTTTCCCTCCCTATTCAAACTGTTAAAAGCATTCCCCCCAGTTGTCGTCTAATGTTCGCCCAAGTGTTAACAGGTGCCTTACGCAAAGTGGTGGCGTCGCCAGGCTCGGTTGACAATTGGGTCCAATTGTTATTGCTTCCGCGGTTAACCCTGAGGGTGGTCAGACCGTCCTCTAGACAGGAGCGAAGATCAGGCAACAGGAAATCTCTGCAGTGTAGTAGTATCATGCAAGCACTTACAGCATGGAAAGATGGGTCTGGGTTTGCAGTCTTGGTCTCTTCCCTCTTGGATGGCATGGGGGAGGTTGTGGTACCTAGGGGAGAAGCCAGAAGGGAAGAGGACAATGAGAGGGAGCCTAATATTAAGCAATGTCTTCGAAAAGTCAGGGATGGGCATTTCACGGCAGCAGTTAAGGTTTTGTGCTCCAGTGGGGTTGCCCCTCTATGTGAATCGACCATGAAAGCCCTCATTGATAAACACCCAGTGGTGATGCCTCCATCCTTGCCTTCTGACCCTATCGCCCAACCCACTCTATCTGTAGATGAGGATTGTGTGCTCAGATGTATCCGATCTTTCCCTAAAGGGACGTCTTGCGGCAGGGACGGGATACGGGCCCAACACCTGTTGGATGCTATTGGTGGCGATGGCTCGGTTACTTCCTTGGGTTTGCTCGCGGCCATTACTGAAGTCGTCAACTTATGGCTTGGGGGGGCCTGCCCTAAGACACTTGCCGAGTTTGTCGCCTCGGCCCCCCTTACCCCCTTATTGAAGCCCGATAATGGAATTAGACCTATTGCTGTGGGGGGCATTTGGCGAAGGTTGGTTTCTAAGGTGGCTATGAAAAAGGTTGGGAAACACATTGCCCAGTACCTGGGGGACTTTCAATTTGGAGTAGGGGTACCAAATGGGGCAGAGGCGGTGCTTCACAGTGCCAACAGGTTCCTCAACTCTTTTCATGCGGATGGTTCCTTGGCTCTGCTTACAGTAGACTTCTCCAATGCCTTCAACATGGTCGACCGCACAGCCTTTCTCCAAGAGGTTCACCAACGGTGCCCGTCTATCTATCCATGGGTCCAGTTCCTTTATGCCCAGCCTGCTAGGCTGTATGTGGGTAATGATTGTATCGGGGCTACTACCGGAGTGCAGCAAGGAGATCCTTTGGGGCCCCTTCTCTTTGCTCTTGCCTTACACCCCCTTATCATGCGGGTTCAGGAACAATGTAACCTCCCGTTTCATGCTTGGTATTTAGATGATGGGACGATTATAGGCAACGTAGCTGAGGTTGCTAAGGCTTTAGACATCATCAACGAGCATGGGCCATCTCTGGGGCTTCATCTCAATATTAAGAAAACAGAGGTCTTTTGGCCGACGTGTGACGGGCTGAAAGTTCAGGACGGGCTTTTCCCGAGAGGGATTGGTAGACCAGAGAAGGGGGTTAAGCTCCTTGGTGGGGCTGTTAGCCGAGATCCTATCTTTATTGGGGAGTTGGCAGGGCGGCGGGCCACGGTTGCGGTGGACCTTATGAAACTCCTGCCCCGCCTTAGGGATCTCCAAAGTGAACTCCTCCTACTTAGGTCATGCATGGGGGTCGCTAAGTTACTTTTTGGGTTGCGAACTTGTCAACCCCACTTGATGGTGGATGCGGTATCCCTTTTCGATGATGGCCTCCGGGCGGCTATTGAAGATATAGTCGTGTGTGGTGGCCCCTTCTTCGGAGACCTTCAATGGCGGTTGGCATCATTGCCAATGCGTTTAGGTGGTTTGGGCCTTCTTTCAGCTCGAGATGTTGGGGTTTATGCCTTTGTGGCGTCTAGAGCTCAGTCTTGGAAACTTCAGGATCATATCCTTCGAAACTGTGGGGTCATGGGGCTAGACCCGGACTATCAACAAGCACTCGAACGCTTAAATGCCTATCTCCCGGACTTTGATATTGGCGGTTTTTCTAATAAGGACACCGCCCCCTCAAAGCCACAAAAAACTTTGGCGAATGCTCTGTTTAGCAAAACTGCTCAGAGCCTGGGAGAAGTTTTTGAGTTGTCCTCCCGCCAAAAGGCGGTGATTGAATGCCTGAAGGGTCCTCATGCTCAGGATTTTTTGACCGTTATCCCGATTGAGGGTTTGGGTCAATGCATGTCCGCAGTGGAATACAGGGCTATACTCAAGTACCGGCTGATGATCCCTATGTATCAGGAAGATGAAACATGCCCCATCTGCCGTAAAGCTTGCATGGATAAATATGGGGAGCACGCAATTCATTGCAAAGAGCTCCCTGGGTTCAAATATCGGCATGACTGGGTGAGGGACGTTTTGTGGGACATCCTGAGAAGAGCTGGGATTTCTGCCAAAAAGGAGGCCCCCGTAAATTTTCTTACAGACCCTACGGAAGGGAGATCCACCCTGCGACCAGCGGATCTGCTTGTCTTTGGTTGGGAGAGGGGGAAACATGCTTGCGTGGACCTCACAGGGGTGTCTCCTTTGGTTGGTTTAAGGGAAACAGGGTTTGTAGCTGGGTAAGCATCGATAAAGGCGGAATCGAAGAAAGTAGATAAGCATGCCAAAGCTTGTGCAGAGAACCAACATGTCTTTATCCCCTTGGCATTTGATACCTTTGGCTCCCTAGCGCCAGAAGCTATTCGTTTCTTGACCAGGGTCCAACGGGTCGTCCACAGCAATAGTTCATCTCCAGGGGGGCAAGGATTTGTCTTCGGTAGACTAGGGTTCGCAATTCAGAAAGAGGTGGCGGCGCAACTTGTTGCCCGTCTACCTTCTATTGTGATGTAAAGGTCGTATTTCGTTTTAATATTAAACCTACTTCTAAATAAATTTGATAAATTAAAGATAGACATTGAAATATAGTTGGAGGTGAGGTGGGGGGCTAAAGCCTAATGTCTACAGTTGGTTGATAACTACCAACTACCATCCTCAATAAATATGGTCACATCTTCTTTATTATACACCTATTATATCCTTAGTTTATCTTCTATGTTACAACAAAGTTAAGAGATCCAAACAGGCAAAACAAACAATGTCTGAAGCACCAAAAACACAAGAAATGTCATACAATGATACTCATCATCGTATCCAAAAACGTCGTGAGGAACGCGGCTGTCTATATGCATGGTTCGTACGCCTTCTCAAGTCGTTTTCATTTCATATATTTAGTAATTTAGTAACATAACATGCTTCATATTTATTTATTTATTTATTGATGCAGCTTCTTCACAATGTTCTGCTGTTGTTGCTGCCCAAAGAAATGTGAAGGGTGTTTGGATGGTGACTGTTGCTGTTGCAATTAGTCCCACATATAAGTATGCAACTAAACTAGGCTTGCTGTTTGCATTTTTTTAATTTATTATTATTTTTTCTTTCTGTTTGCAAACACTAATCTTTTGTGTCTATTATTTGTTGTGAGTTTTAGCTAAAGTTGTTACTCTTATTCTACTAGAGTTGCCATGTCTAACTTGTGGTAGATGTATGTCCCTACTAATAGCTGAATTGGAAGGACTCGGAATTGGTTGAGTTGACCCGCAAACACTTTTTTATTCACTTTTAAACGATATTAATAAGGAAAATTGGATTGTAATAATCCCACCTTTATGTTGTTGGCCAATAATAATCCCACCTAAGTTTATTCTTCCCACCAGTCCCACCTTTTAATTTATTTTTTCTCATTGCACCTGCCGTTAACTTACACTAATGCCGTTAGCTGAAACTCACAATTCTAGGCGATTGTTCACCGGATCTTAAAGAGGGAATCGAGACGATGATATGGGTATGTTCAATTGCAGAAACGAGCATGGTTTGATAGAAATATTTTTCAAACTTCAACTCTACCCCATTAGGCCATTAACGACTCTCAATTCACGAGTCTCATGTCAGAGCGAGACCCAACCGTCCCTTTTCCTTTATCACATCCTTCATAGGGTCTCCGACTTTCCAGAGACCCAACCAATATACCCCCAAGTTACAAATGCAGGCCATGATCTTTCGTAGAAGTTACAAATGCAAGCAATTCAATTAGATCAATAAGTTCTCAACATATTCTTGTTTCTAAAATGAATGCCCCTTAGGCCACGCGTTCAATACAGAACCACTTCTAGATTAAGAACTGCGAGAACCACATAACACACTTATATATATTGCACTAGTGCTGTGTGATTTAATGAGAGAAGAGAGTGAGGTAGGCAGTTACATGACCGTTTTTATTTATTAAAGTTAAACAAAAGTTACAAGCATTTATGCAGTTATCGCAGTTCTCTACTTAAAAATGGTCATGTTTTGACGGTTTGACCCCTATGTGTGTATATAGCAAGTAGTGAGTACATTGTGTTGGAAGATTATAATCAAGAAATTCATATTGTATCAAAGTCAACCGAAAAAAAGTCAAAGAACAGAATTGGCGCCAAAGTTAATAGGCATGTCGGTTGTATTTTATAGTTATGTCGATTAGTTTGTAAACGGTTAAATAACCGTCAAGTACCTTGGGTATAAATACCCTCATATGTAATCATTTGTACTGTGTGGGAAATAATATTAAGTTTGCATATTATCAAACTCTCTCCCCATCCTCTGTTCTCTCGTGAGTCCCTGCATCCTTTTGATGCATACTCTCCTATCATATAATGTTCATCAAAGATTGATCCAAGATCCGAAGGGGCCTCAACACATTGTACATAGCATTTACACTAGAATAGGATATACAGATATATAGAGATAATTTATCAAGTAGTGAGTATATAGCATTTACACTAGAATAGGATAAAAAAATGGAATTATTTATGATACATGTGAGACTGTTACCTGTATATTATTAGCCAGCAAGGATTGGATTTCTTCCTTCATCAATATCAACAACAAGGGTGTGTTTAGAAACCGATCCCTTTGGTCCTTCGGTGTAGAGTGTAGGCAGGTATGCCTTGTATGCTGGTAAATATCTTGATACAAAATCCAACACCTGCAACTCACATCACCAAATAAGTCGGCTATGTTTTATCTCCAACGGGTCGAAATGTAAAATATTAAAAAAAAAGCTTTCGAGGTTACCTCCTAAATCATTTTATTCGCAAAATTAAATTATTATTGTTATACTATATAGTTTGTATAATAAAGAATATAGTAGCTATTGTCAAAAATAAACACTATGGACGTCGATCAATATACCCTGCTAACCGATAGGATTAGTTTGTGTGAGGTAGATGACCTGTGAAGGTCTATAGGCACATACCAGTGTAAGCTAGTTGTCCGGTATTTTTGCAACGTTAAATTCCTCGACTTTTAAAACTTGCGATGAAGTCCCTGTTTTTTTGTTTTTTTTTCCTCAAAAAAATACTTATTTTTTTGCACTATTAATGCTTCCAACTAATATGACACACTAGTTATTTATAAAATATTAAATTATTGGACGGAAAGTGTTTAGCTGTTAAACACGATCCATTTTGACCCGTCCATTATGCCACCTCTAGTTAGCAATATTCAAGCAAGAATGTTTATGATATAAGATAAGATGCAGACCTCCTCATCCGTCATCCCTGGGTTGCCAGCTTCTCTCATTTGAATCTCCGCCTGCAAGATTTTCCCAAAATAGTACTACCTAACGAGACTCTAAAAAGATGTAGGGAAATAATAAGACGCTAACAAACCTGTAACCGCCATTGGTACACACAACTCGGGTCTTCAATTTTGATAACAATCCATGAGTTTACAAACTTGTCCCATGCATCATAATAAGCCTCTAGATTTTTGTTCACTATTTCTAGCTGCAGAAACAAGTAATGTTAAGATTTTCATAAAACAAGTATGGATGTGTGAATGTGTGATCTTAGTGGCCGAACCTGCGGGTCAACAGCTTTGACTACTTCAGATGGAACAGGCTTAAAACCAAGCATCCAACCTCAAACAAAACTACCTAAATGAAGCATAGAACCAACATAAATCCTCTTATAATTTAAAAAACTCGATTACTACAAATGAAGTTTGACTTACTGTTAGAGGCCCTTCAACTTCAGGCCATACTGACGGGTCAGCTCTATCACCTCTCCCGTTGTAGGCAGACTGCATTTGGAAGAGCATCAAAGTTAGAGGAAGATAACTAGACGTTTAGCCGCGATTATTTCTAAGTGGATCAAACACGTAAAATTCTAAGAAAAGACAGCTAAATAGAAACGGTTCGAAATTTACCAAAAGTGTATTTTCAACATTGTAGGGTGGATGTTCGGGTTCATGTTGCTATCGCCTAACCCATGTAACCCGGACACGACCCGTGTAACTTGTTTATTTAAACAGGATGAAGGGGTTGGTGGGTTATAAACAGGCTGGTCAGGTAATTAAGTCATGAACGGTTTGGCGGGTAGACCATTAATGAACGGTTCACAAGCAAAACCTGTTTAGACCAAATGCTAACCCTTTAATTTTTTGTCGTGTCAGGAATTGTCGATTCTCCTTCCACCGCATAAAACCTCATAAATCACTTTATTAAAAAAAGATGGATATTTATTGAAAATTTGAAAAAATATAGATTTTATAATCATATTGGGTACACCAGATGAAAATAATAATAAAAGAAACTTTATAAAGATGTTTCGGGTCAGCCCAGTTTGACTCGGCATGACCCGTCCCAAGTACAAGGTTGGCAAAAAGTAATTCAGAAGATTGTATATATATATATATGATGTGTGCTTACTTTATCATATCTAGGCAGCTTCATCTTCATACCTGGACATATTATGTGCTTTAAACTTTAGTTTCAAAACTTGTGATTAAGCAAAAGATAGGACACTAGGATACATGGCTTCCAGCATTTCCAAACCTTCTTTAGTCAATTTTCCCAAAGCTTCTAGCGTTTCGACAGAAAGAGAAAGATCATGGCTTCCAGCGTTTCCACGAAACTGTCGGTAAAGAAAAATCCTCCTGTGAACTAGTTACTAAAATAGTACCATCAATCTTGCTGCGTTTAAGTAATGTGTTTAATAAAATCACATTATAATCTTACCTCTAAAAGAGCATTCCCAGGATTGTTTTCGCGCAATTTAGCCTAAAATAAAATTTTATCTACATAAGACATCAAAAAAAAAAAAAAAAAAAAAACAAAGATGACGTAGTCCAAAGATACTTTGAAATCATCTATCGAAATAGTTACAGACTTCCTGATCCTTACTTACCTGATCATCATATGTCAAATAGAAGTCGTCTATCGAAATGGTTGCAGACTTCCTGATACGTAAAACATGTTTAGAAATTCTTAAGTTTGATTGTATTATTATCTATAATACATTATAAAGGAAGAGTGATGGCTACTATAGTCATTTTCATTTCCATACAAGTTAAGAAGCAACATGTACAATATATTTAAGCAAGAAACTTAAGGGTATTATTGGCATAATAGGGACAATTAAGACACTTTGAAGGGTAGTATTGATATTTCACCATCCCCTTCTTCACAATATCAAAACAAAGTTACACTACTGCCCTTCATTTCCCACATTGTCCTTAGAAAAACCTAATCGACGAGTAACGTTTATGGATTGAATTCTTTGTTAATGCAAAATGAATACTCTCATTTATATTTCAGTTTTCTACCTTCTTATACTGATGGATAAGCAGAGAGAAGAAGAGAGAGATGGGGTTGTTACTGGGGCCTCCTACGAACCGCTTCGGAGCTACCTCTCCGGCGATGATAGTGCTGGTGCTTGCCAACGCAGCCGCATCTCAGTTCTATCAGGTTCTAACTCCATTCTTATGTTAAATCGATTGATAAAGTTTGTAACTATATGGGATCTAGGCTGTTGATGTTAAAATTTATAGTGAATCTTTATGAGCCTTTGTTTGTTAATCTGTTATAGCTATTAGTATTTAATAGTTCATTAGTCATTCAGTTGGTTAATTTTCCTTTTGTGAATTCTATGTAGTTCTTACATTGTCTCACAATAGGTCTGTATCTGAAGAGTTTCATGAATCAGGTAACCCAGATGAATCTCCAAATTATGCATCAACTTCAATTCAGGTATCAATTATTGCTCCTAATTTAAGTTTATGTTACTGAGTTATGGTTCTTAAAGATACCGATATGATCATTTTATCAAAAACAAAGAAAGACAATCATCACAAAAGGATGCAATCAAAGGTGAAAATAATTATTGGATAAGATGAAGAGGGTTGGTTTATGTTTGTATCAAAAAAAAAAAAATATTTCTTCATATAATCATAACTTGTAATTTCAATAAGTGAGCTTCAATTTATTGCCATCATGTCTACTATTTTTCATGTCTACTATTTTTCAGGATACCTTAACATTTATTCCTAAAAAAAATGGATCATGATTGAAGGTTTCAGGCCTTGGAGTGAAGTTCATTAAATATAAGGTAACTAGCTGTACTTAGATTTCTTTTTTCTTATTATTTTGGTAAAACTTAACTTTATTGACATAAGTGTTAACAAAATGTGTTACTTGGTTATTCCATTAAAGAGTTCCGTTGAAGAAAAGGGCCTTAGATAATGTGCAGTTTTTTTTGTTTAACATTAAGCTGGTGCTCGGAAATAATAAGAACATTTACTTGACCAATAGCTCCTCATATAAAGTTGAAGTTTTATATTGTGTATACGTTTTTGAATGATTATTATTCATATTTGGCATACTATTTTTATAAGAAAACTAAAACTGTTAGAACCAGATATGACTCATTACAACTTATACAAACAGTGGCGAGTAGATTTTTTTTAAAGGGGCACAATGCGGGTCGGCTAAAACTGAGACTAGAAAAGAAGGAATAATGATAAAATGACGTAGTTCATATTTGGAAATAATTCTCCTCTACGTGTTTTTAGTCCTGGTTTATGAACTGGTAACTACATAATTTTTTAGGCAAGGTGTCAGGTGTTTGTGAATGTGCTCACATGGTGTTTCCGGATGTAGCTTATATGATATTCTTGTGGTTTGTTTGAACTGTGGACACTCATTAGTCAAGTGATGTTTGTTGAAAATTTTGGTGCACTGTTTTGTCTTATCGATTACTCGAGTAGTCGAGTATGGTGATTATGTTTGTTGGTGCTTTAAAGAATACTTTAGTGCGTTGTTTGCAGCATTGGTTTGAGGAAGTAACTACGATTAGAACCATAAATTAATATAACATCATAATGTTTACCGAGATTCCACTTTTTCTTATATTATTCATCTTTCATTTATGCAGATTGATCCAAGACATCGCTATGGGCATAATCTTTACTTTTACTACCTAAAATGGTTCGACTCTCCAAGCAAAGAACTTGTCGTTTACTGGTAGCACATGTTACAAAACTTTACCTTTTAGAAAAGAATACTATTCGAAACATATGACCTGAATTTTTATTATTCTTTTGAAAATTCAGGTTAGATACAGAAGGTAAAGAAGTGAATGTTGTCGATAAGTGTCCAAGATCAAAACTTCAACATCAATGCATCTAATATCTTGACCCGGTATACATATTTTCCCTTTTTTATCTGATGTTATTACAAAATCAAATTGTTTTAATAATAATGAAAGTTTTTATCTGTGAATAAAATGGTTTGGAGGGTTTATTTTGCAAAAATAAAACTATTTGGTAAAATCAAACTTCAAATACCAGGCTATTTGGCTTCATTTTAACTTATGTTTTGACTTTTGGTAAAAACTGCTCCAAATCTACAGTATTAAATCTTGTTTTCTTTGTTGTGTTTGTGTGTCGGTATTCATGTGTTCTTGGCTGCGTCTTAAGTTCTGTTTTGACTTCTGTCACGAGCCCACTTGCGACTGCTAGCATCTTGGTTATTACTCGATCCAAGGTAGTCTACATTAGCAAATACAGCAATAACAGAAACTTAAACAGTAAAGTAAGAAACCAGCCCTAAAACGATTAGCAAATTATGTTTAAGTAATTGATAAAACATGGGTTATTCCTCTGTCACAGTCCTGAACCTCTCAAGCCCAATTAACATTAGTGGTAAGTGAATAAAGTCCCTAATAACAATATGTTAATACTTAATAGGATACACAGTTACACACTTGTAGTAAAATAGAGATGTTTAATACTAAACCCCATTTGAAAGCACCATTCTAAACATCTGCATACGTATCGACTCTTACTACAAACTATATATTTGTTAAATAAAAAGCTGATTAAATGAATTTGAAAGGACACGAATAAGTTTGAACAAAAAAAACTTTTAAATTTCTTTCGGTTTGATGCCCTGCCAAAAAGGAAAAATTTTCAAGAATGGGTGGTCTAGCTTAAAAATGAGTGGTTTTAGGTGGGTAAGAAAAAAAAAGAGTGATAATGGATTAATGGGTAGTTTCCGTTTCAGATCAGCGAAAATTCATGCCTGTTTTTGCATACTCCTGCAATCGTTCTGACAAAGTTGAATCCAAAACATAACCTTGCTGATTGGTTATACAACCTTCAACAAGTTCTCTGAACACATACACAAACTTCAACAAGTTCGCAGATTCAATCCACCGTCTTCACGAAGTCTGCCAAACGAGTCCACTACCTATATGTATGTATGTAAAGTTACGATACAGTGGCGGATTCATTAAGGGTGTACAGTGGGCCTGTGCCAACAGTCCACTCCCTCCGACTACCGGATTCTCAGTTTGTCTGGTTGCATTTCACGCAGAAAGTTTTCGAGCTTTGACCATCTCGTTGCTGGTGCATCCTACTTGTTGGTGTGGATTCGGTTGATAGCACTATAAGTTTATCGTCCCTCCGTTACTATAGATGCATTGTATGTCCTTCATCACTCCATTACTATGGTAATCAACCAAAATATTTTTTTTCACATTTGAAAATTTGAGTGAGTTTTAAATTTAAAAATATTTTTGTTCGTTATATTTACCTATTTATATAATATATTATGCGTAATTAACTATGTATAAAATTGCATTAGTAAATGTTATATTAGTTCTTCTGTTTCTTGAAATTGAAAGATTAAGGAAACTGAGATAAAATGTAACTACAAATCAGACACATAGAAAAACGTTTGTGGGTCCACTAGCTTGACAGGAACAAACATTTGAGTTTGTTCATTTCTTGTAATTGAACGGGGGCTAATGGAACTGAGGAAGTTGGGGATAGAACAACACCTCTAGGAAGCATCTCAGAAGGAAATCGAACAAACATCTTCATTACTGGTTGAAAATTCTAAGTGCTCTATTATATGCATCCTTAAGATCACCTTTGTTTCGTTTTAAGCTCACTTTTTCCAAATTTTCAGTTGTTTTTTTAGTGTCAATACATAAACTATGAATTTGTAAATTATTTGTAAAATTGGTTGGATTGTAATGGAGCTTAGATGTGGGATCTCTTCACTAGATTCAAGTTGGGAATGTTTTCATAATGCTGGAGATGTGATACAATGGGAGTGGATGTTGTTAAAAGCGCCAGAAATAAGAGATGAAAGAAATGATTTTACTAATGTGATGGCTTATCTTGAACAAGTTACTGTAAGCGCGAGAGCTGATGTTTGGTTTTAGGGGAAACATCACAACCTTATTTTTTGAACTTGATTTATCAGAAAAGAAATTCGGAAGGCAATAGGAGAAACATCACAACCTGCTTTCGGTGGAACGGATGGTCAACGACAAAGGCAAGTTACTTTATTTCGAGAGCGATGGATGAATATATAGCAACGAAGGAAGCCTTAATTAGAAGGGGATGTCTTTTTTCGGATACCCGTTGTGTGTTGTGTCGGACATATACAGAGACAACAATCCATCTATTATCAACTTTTTTTTTTTTTTTTTTTTTTTTTTTTTTTTTTTTTTTGAGACTAAATGGTGTGAGGGCTGATATGTTTACGGGCTAAAGTATCACGTTCTCAAATTCCAATTCAATACTGGAGATCTTTGACTATTTGCCATTTAGCTCCTCTAAGAAGGGCAAAAGGTTTCGTTTCTAATAGCCACTGCTACAATGTGTTGTATCTTAAGGTTTTTCTTACCGTAACAATGTTTTATTAATTCCTAAGGTTTTTTTTTTTTTTTTTTTTTTTTTTTTAACATAAAGCCTTCAAGGTTTATCTTACCGTAAATAATGTTTTTTTTTTTAATTCTACTTTATCATGTGCATACATGAACAGGTAGCTTCATAGGCAACATTAAGGAAGGTAGCTCCTTTGTTGGAGTAAATATTTTTTTTTTCAAAATAATAAATTTTCTTCCCGTAATTTTATTTAAATTTTGTGAATTATAACAAATTAACAAACACATTGCAGGTGTCCAAATCTGCAAGTGCAAGAAGTAAGATTTCATGTGTCTTCTAAGCAGGCCACCGTGACGTTAATTTAGAACCTAACAAAAACCATAACAATTGATAAACAAATGTAAAATAAGTGCAAGAACATAAATTTTTTACTCTACGGCAATGCGAGGTTAGGGGCCATCAGCAAGGCATGCAAACCTTATGAAACAAATTGATCCTGGTCTACAATTATTATGGCCCTGGTACTATATTACTATCTCATTTGACATGCTAACTATGACAACATAGTTAAAAAGACTCAAAAATTCCGTTGGGTTGAACTTTTGTTATTTACTTTCAGCTTGTTTGGACATTTTGGATGGAATTCACATGTAGAAATCTCTATAAACCTATTCACAAATTTCATGTTATAAAATATAAAACAAGGCCTCCTACTAAATTATTTTTATCAACTTAATTATTATAATAAAAAACATGATGTGCAATTTTGTAATAATGTACATATGCTTAATGTCTTTTACCATCTATTATATTATTGTGTTTTATGTCTACTCTATTGTTTATACTCAATTGCTTTTCGTTAATTTATATATTAGTTATATTAGTTTATTTTATAAATAAAATACATGAAACCCGCCGTGCAATGTACGACAAAAAAACATAAATACCCGCAGCAACGCGCGGGCACTTTCACTAGTGAATTCATGACCAGAAAAACGTATCATTACTCTGCATACTCTTACCTCCCTGAAGTTTTAAAAAGATAGTCTAGAGCAAAGACGAGTGTAGTCTTCCCACAAACCTTGTGGAGCACTAAAGCCAATCTGCATAACAACAAAAGATGTCACCTAGCAACTTATTCTACACTCGCGCGCGCACACATATGCAGGTGTGTTTGATCAAGAAAATACTGAAGTTGTATATGCAAATATGAAATGACACAGAAAAATCAGAACAGGAAATCACTAAAGGTAGCAAAATGGACGGGACAGGCATGTTGTCGAACGGGTTAAAATGTGTTCGGGTCAAAATGGGCCAGGCATTGTAGGATTGCCATCCAACATTCTTTTGTTCATTTCCTTTAAACTTTAATATAAATTTAGGTATTAAATACAAGGATTTGGTTCAAATGAGAACCTTTGGCCAAATTGAGAACTGAGAGAACTATTATGGACAACACATTTCTCTAAGGCAAAAAAAAAAAAAAAAATTTTTGCGTTAATCGCTGCTTTTTATGCAGGATTTTTTTTTAATTTTTTTTGTATTTTTTTTTCAATATACAGAGAACCAACATGTCTTTATCCCTTTGGCCTTTGATACCTTTGGCTCCCTAGCACCAGAAGCTATTCGTTTCTTGACCAGGGTCCAACGGGTCGTCCACAGCAATAGTTCATCTCCAGGGGGGCAAGGATTTGTCTTTAGTAGACTAGGGTTCGCAATTCAGAAAGGGGTGGCGGCGCAGCTTGTTGCCCGTCTACCTTCTATTGTGATGTAATTTTCGTATTTTGTTTTAATGAAAAGCCTTACACTTGAAAAAAAAAAAAAAAAAAAAAATATACACATATGTATTAGCTGAAAATGTAATACACATATGTATAAATGAAAAAAAAATTCTTTGCATAAAAACCTGCAATTAAAGCAAAAAAAAAATTAATTTTTTTTTGCCTTTATAAGAAATGGGTGGCCAAGAATTTCTCTCGGTTCTCAAATAGGGGTTGGTTTTTTTAGGATCCTTACCCTTAAATACAATTATAAAAAATACTTATAAAAATTATATATAAATTTTGTTAGTGAATCAACTGAGAAGATTGAATTTATTTACCTTTCCTGCTTAACTATTGTCATATTTTCTTATGTATGTTAGTTAACAAAATAAACAAGAACAGTACAATGACAAAATTAGTAAAATACCACCAAAGGAGGGATGTCATCTCCATCTTTAAACGTCGACCTATGGTCGGATATCTGGTTTTCGCACCACAGGAAGACTGGGATATAATAGTGGTAAATTCTAGCTTTCTGCGGTGTTGACAGGTATAAATCATTGAGTTGAAATAATTTACAAACTTGTGACCCGATCTCTAACCACTTGTCTATTGACTCGGCTATTGTTTCTGAGGTGAACCCGAGTTTGTCTATAAGAGGACCTGAGCAAATAAATTCAAAAAGATCCTTCACAGATGAAACTTCTGCAGATTCTGCAGATCTAGGCGGAAACACTGAATGTAATGGACCATGATTCCTTTTGCTGCTCGTTATAATATCATTGTAGGTTGAGTTATCTTGCATCCATGAACATCCATTCCCTGCAACCGAGGTACAACCGAGGCGAGTCAAAGAATGAGACAATGGCACAGTTCGGTTTAACATGCTAACCACCAATATCATACTAACTACTTATGAACAACCATGTAACAGCATGTGGTCCGGATGCGGACCACATGCCACATCACTTATCTGTCTAGATATATCCGTACTATAACTATACACAACATCTAGTATCTAGCAATATTTTGAAACCCAGACCGGACCGGCCGGTCCGACCGGTCGGACCGGGCTCCGGACCCCCGGCCGGTCCGGGTTAGCTAGTTGGACCGGGCTCCGGACCCCCGGCCGGTCCGGGTTAGCTAGTTGGACCGGACTTGCACTGAACCGGCGACCCGGCCGGTCGGACCGGGAAACCGGGAGGTTGGACCGGTTTTATTGATTTTTTTTTTGTTTTTGGGCCGGTTCGTTGGACCGGTCGAACCGGTGAACCGCCCGGGGGGTCCGGTTCGGTTCTGAAAACCTTGGTATCTAGGTAAGGCATTTTGAATCATGTTACATTCACTCTCACCAACTCAATACACTCAATACTCATTCTCACGCTAGAGTTTTGCCACGTAGAGGCCTTCTCTCTGCGGCGAGGCTAACAAAATCTCACGAATCAGGCGACTGAAGATCTCTCGAAGCTACACACATTGTAATCAAATCGCTACTCGCTAGTCCATTAAATGGAACTTAACACCTAAATTACACCCTTTCCCGGGATTTGAACCCGTGACCTCTTTTCTAAGTAACCAGTGTCTCCTCTACCACTTGGTCTACCCCTTGTGGTTAGTCAACTATTAGTTAACTCATAATTTTGTGAATGACTTTCACGTTCTATTAATCTGAAAATAACTCAAAACCGATTACTCTTCAGTTATTTAGAAATTATTGTGCTCGGCTTCCTAACTAGATAATAATAGAATAAACTCACATGTTTATCTAAACCATCTATTATTATAAAATTAAATATAACTCGTTTAACTTATCTTTTTATTTAATTTAAATGAAATTAACTTAACTAAATAACCGCACTGTGCTTCGGGCTTCGGGCCGCGGGCCCACAGATTATATTTATGAAAGTGTACCTGATTTGGAGGAATGGAAAGACAATTGAGAAGTGATTGGATGTAATCTAAATGCATGATTGTAATGGGTCGATGTGATTAACGGCTTAGTAGGGAGGTGTAGGAGATCCATAGCCATTGTCATAGATAGATAGATAGATAGATAGTGTGAGTGTGAGTGACTGTGGAGAGAAGAAAAGAAACGGTTAGAGGTTGTTATTTGTTTGGAATCTTGTGGCTTGTGTAATTGCGTGTGTTTATAGGCTCAAGAAATATTATAACTAGTGGTATTTAACTCGTACGTTTGGGAATTTATTGATATCGGTTTAGTTTGGTTTGTTATGATATTTGTTGCGATGTGCCAAATAAAATATCTAAATGTGTTTTTCTTACATCAATCGAAATTCGAAAACCATAAAAATAGATATCAGTAAAGGTTTCAATGGTATTGATATAGGTATTGGTTTTAGGTCGGAAATATTGTTATAACAATAAAGAAAAAAAATAAAATATAACAGTTTGTATGATGTAATACCCACTTTTAAAATTCAAAATGTTTGTATAAATAGAGGCTTAATGTGCTCAATAAAGATGGATCATTGAGGAATTAAAATCAGTAGCTCTTATCCATTTCAAAATCATATACTCCGTATTCATTAAAAAAATAAAGGAAAAAAAAGCCCAATTGGGCGACCAACATAGCGTATCTCGACTCTGGCTGTATAAATACGGATTATCTACTGGTCTATTGCACTATGTTCTCGAGTTCACTTAGGGAGGAAAAAAAAAGAAACGGAGAAAAATCTTCTATTTCTTTTCTTTTCTTTTCCTCTATTTAATTTTCCTTTCTTTTCTTTCAATTTCTTTCCAATTTGGAATGATTGAATTTGACATAATTTTCCTTTCTTTTCCTTAAAAAAAATCTCTGAAACACATAATCTTTCATTTCCTTCCTTAAAAAAAAAAAACTCTGGAACACAAATAAAATTTTCTTTCCTCTCTTTTTTCTTCTTAAGTGAGCGGTAGTGTGTTTGCTCTCTGTAAAATTGAACTGGGTTTAAATTCATTACAATTAAAGAACACAACAATTACAGGTTACCATGTCACTATTTATAGAAGTTTGATTATTAACATATAGGGTAATTACAATATTAGATGATATTTAGGTGTAAACAATTGTTAAAATAAAAAGATGATAAAATTATTTTAAAAAATACTTTATTATATATAGAATTTATTAATTTTTTTATCTTAAAATCCGATATGTATTTTTTTATAAGTATTTCTATCAATCTTTTAATTGTAGGTTATGTTTGAAGAGTCAAGTTATCCTACACAGTGTCAAAAAAATGAGAAAGGTGAGAAGGATACAAAAAACACAATAGATCATGAAATATAACACAATAAGCCACAAAATATAACACAATGTCAATAAATATAACACAATGGCAAGGAAAATAGACACAATGAATCGCATAAATGACACGATGATTTAACACAAATTCTAAAAACACAAGCTAAAAATCCAAAAAATCGAAAACCTAAAAACTAAGATAGTAGAGTTCGCTTAAATGGTTCCAATGTCGCTTAAATGAGTTCAATCAGACTACGTTTGATACCCTTCCTACGACTTCCTATTTTTTTTACTGTGCATCTGATCTAACCCTGTGTTTGTAATCATGTTTCAGAATATTTACTATGATACATGAAAATCAATATAATAGTGAAATATTTTTGTAAGTATTTTATAGCTACGAAGGTAAAAATTTGCAATTCGGTACCACATGCATACTGAGATATTTACTAGTACAAATGCTTGCGCATTGCTGCGGGTAAATACATTCTATTTCCGCACTATGTGAATGTCGGTATCAACAAAGACCAAAGCTAATCAAAATATTATCAAATGGCCCACTTTTATGACATACAATGATGATTTGATTGGGATTGGCAACGGCTAAAAGATAAATGATCTCTATAGCATGCTTGGTAGGCGAATAACCATCAACTTTTTGCCATTGATTCTCTTGTGCATCATAAGAGAGTTGGTCAAACCTCCAACATTTGGGCATTGGTTGGGCCTTTGTGAATCTCTTAGCTTGGTACCTAACATCTATGTGAGGCTTATAGATTAGAAGCTTCAAAGATTGTTTGAATAATAAAGGAACAATAATCAAGTTTAGCTTGAATGATTTGTAGGTGAACCATACCCTCTCTGATCCATTTTGTCTAAGTGTCTAACAATATTCATATCTGACGTCAAAAACCACCTTCTAATTAAATTTTATTTCTATTCACCATAGCTATTGTGTAAAGATCAAATGTCCACATTTTAAACCAATAACTTATCTTGCTATAACAAATTTAACAAAAACTCCAAACAACATTAACAAAGTTTTACTAAAACAAAATAAAATCCATAAACATGATGATTAGTAAATTCATATTCAACACAATAGTTCAAACTATAGTACATTAACACATACAATATTATAACACAAACAAACATGACAAATGTAATATATATCTAGTAACAAATTAAGCTGAACGTCCTCGTATGTCCAACAGTTGAATAGCAAGACATCGCCGTGAAACTTTTCTTCTTTGCCAAGTGGTGATGGAACGTCCATTCTAAGAGAAATAAACTAAGATTAAATTAAATTTAATGCACCAAACAAAACTTTTATAAAAAAGAAGCAGAAAAAGTGTGATTAAAGTTCAAAGTATTAAAACACACCTAGTTGTTGCACATCTATACGAAAATGCGACATGCAAAAATAGATCTAGTACCGGAGACGGCGGCTATGTCCCTACCACAACTCACTTGCTTCGTTGTAATCCCTAAGACTTGTTTACCTGGACTGAAATTGACATTAGTGGGTTCAAAAGGGAACATAAAATAATCATAAAATGTCAGCATCCATATACCGAGTAACAAGTAAATTAACGTATACACGAACGCATGATTCGTTTACAACCTTCAATCACAAGTTTATGCATCAATAATCCAAGGGATAAACACAAAAAAGTAGTAAATAATAATAATAATAATAATAATAATAATAATAATAATAATAATAATAATAATAATAATAATAGATTTAAACTAAACAAAGAGAATGAACGAACACTCCACCAGCAATGCCTCCGACGACAAGAAATTTACATATTCCAAGCAAAGTTTGACGACTTGGGGCCTTCACACTTCACTCGCAATCTTTGCTTCTTCATCGATATTAGCGACCATGACACTTGTTTTGCCTATAACGTCCTCCGATCTCATATAAACTATCAACTGTAATCTCACCTTTGCATCATCAACACACGAGAAGATGAAGAGTCGAAGGAGTCGTAAAGGATTGGAAAACTGAATCGTGTGTGCTTTCGTAAGCCCTTTTCCCTCGAGGTGAAGTGGTGGGTAGATCCACTTACGAAGAAGCATCCAGTTCTATATCCCCCAATTCCACAACGGAGGGCAAATGAGGGCGTACGTTGAAGAATGTGAAAAGGCATTGGGTTGTGGATGTTATGAATGATGGAGTAAAGATTATAATCAATGGCGGGTAAATAAAGGGGTAGAAGGTACTGCTATACGAAGCATGAAATAGTAGAATGAGAAATAATTTTATGACAATTGGGTTTTAAGCACGAGACTTTTGACATGCCATCTTAAAAATGAGGCAAAATTACAATCCTATCCATCGAGTTTCTTTAATTAGTAATATAGAAATATAGATATAGATAACTATATAGGACTTTAATTATTTTCAAAGTCAACTACATAGATAGTCCTTTGGTTTATTGAGAGTAACATCTTAAGGGTTTATGGTTTTAGTTGTGTCACATGTTGGTGTACTAAGGCCAACTCTGTTAGTTTTTCTTGTTAAGTTTTGATAAAATGACTAAAATGCCCTATAATATCTAGAGATGCTATTCTTGTAATTAGCTATATTTTGATTACAAGGATATTTTTTTTTTTCAATTTACTGAAATCAGATTTATCTATTAATATTATTAAAACTTAATAATTTTAAATTATAAAAATATACTAAATAAAATAATTATACTTTATACATTTCAATATATATTTTTTATAAATAATATTTTTATCCATATAAACCACTGTCGATAAGCATAATTTGTATATATCATCAAGCACCACGTCAACTACATCTCCACTGCATTGCTACCCTGCGTTGTCTATATTTGACATGGTCGTCGCACATTTGTTCAAATCTAGCACCACCACCGGTATGCCTGGTCAAACGCAAGCCACCACCCTCCACCGCTGATCGGTGACCCTCATAACCCTAGTCCAATAATTTGGCTGATAAGGTTAAATAAATAAATATGTAACACATCCATTAAAAAAATTGCAACACATCCATCAACAAATGGGAGGTACACCCCCAATGTTGCGGCTACACACCTTCTGTAGCTGGAAACCAACCATCCCCAAATGGGTTTCCACTTCCCATTTTCAAGCCAAAAAGAATGAAGATAGAAAGGAGAGATTGATGTCCCGTGATTCCAGCCCAGCTGGTTGAGGATGTGAGGGTTTACTCCCTAAGGGAGGTTCCCGCACGGGGTCCCGAGTTCGAATCTCACTGGTGGTATAAATGCCCCATGTGGGTGTGGCCTATGGATGTGTTATTCCAGCTCTGCTTCGGTGGGGTGCCAATTCGAACCCGGGTGGCTTGACTTCCGCAAAAAAAGGGTTGAAGCAAGCTAATGAGTTTCCAACTGATCTACACCTTTCAAAAAAAAAAAAAGGAGAGATTGACTGACGACGTTGAAACTCTCGTAAAGGCGCCATGGTGGACGGTGCCAAAAGTGGCATGAGCAATAACACTTTTAATGATACTAATAGTATATTTTTATTAATTTAAAATTTTTAAGTTTTAATAATATTAATAGATAATTCTGATTTCAATAATTTAAAAAAATTATTTTTGTAATCAAATAAAGTTAATTACAAGAATAAACCCTTTAGTTATGATAAGGCATTTTAGTAATTTTATGAAAACTTAACTTGAAAAACTAACGAAGTTGGCCTTAGTACCCTAACATGTTACAAAACTGAAACCATAAACTCTTAACATGTTAGAAAAAAAGGTTAGTACTCTAAGATGTTACTTTCTATAAAGCATAAGGACTATCTATGTAGTTAACTCTTATTATCATGATATTATCAATGATGTTTTTACATTAATAAAAAGACAATTTACATTAGGATGACAGGTAAACGGACAACAACTTGTGTCGTCATCTTTTTCTGAATAACAAAACCTAACCTACTAAAAAACAAACCATTGGCACTGTGGGTCGAAATATTGCTGTGAATGACCCATTGAACTCTGTCAAGGAACCTAACAGCTTTCGAGGCTAGAGAGTCAAAAGTATCAAAAGCTAAGGGGACAAAAGCGTATTGATTATCTACGCAGACCTTAGCATGCTTCTCGATCTTAATTACTAGTGTTGTAACGGTTTTTTTATTGATATTCTTTATTTGATATAATAAAAAAAACACTCACACACTCCATAAAAAAGTTTACATCCATAACCTTTAACACGAAAAATAACATAGGTAAAAAGAAGTGGTTTAAAGGTTGGAAAGGATGTAGAACAATGTGGGCATGTGAAAAAGTGGATGAGTTTGGGTCCAGGATGGTGTTAAAGCATAACGATAGAAGTGCAAGAGGTTAAAAGATGAGTCGACGAGTGGTTGAGGTGGTAGTGTTGTGGTGTGAATTAGGTAGTAGATGCTTCTTTGGTGTGACACGATGGTGGTCAAGTGTGAGGTGGTGATGGCGATTTGAGGAGTTAACGGATAAAGGAGGGACGTGCCTCTAGTATTTAGAGGGCCAACACGAAATTTAATTTGATGCTTTCATAAATAGTTATCATCCTACATATCTAACAACAAACCAAATAGTTTATTGGTGTGTTTTTAAACAAAAATAGATAATTTAGATAAATTTAGGTGGATGGTTTGGATTATCTTTTAAAAATGACTATATAATGAACTAATGATACTGTATGACGTTTGTAAAGTATAGTTGGATATTAGTTTAGCAAACCACGTAAAAAAAGTGATTATATTCGTTTTATTGAAGGGAAAATACGATTTTGAAAAAGAAAAAGGTTAATACATGCTTCTTCAAAACATCGTTTTGTAAACACAATCTCAAACATTGTCTGAATATAATCTATTTCTTAATAATTTAATTATATATTGTATGAAATTTTTTGAAACTTCATAAGAATTTGAGAAAAATCTTTCCAAGAAACATAAAATTATAAGAATCCATAAAATTAAGTGGGCTATTTTTGTTATTTGAACTAGTGGGCTAATTTTAAACAAGTGGGTTAAAATTGAAATGGGCTTTTGTTTCAAAATTGGGCATCTAATTCGGATGATAGAAAACGATATTGAGAAAATGAAAAGCGTGCATTATAAAAATTTGTTTTGCATTTTTTCTTTAAAAATGGTATTCATTCAACTTATTCCATATTTCCTAGTAATTTTTTTGGCAAGGCAACGTGTCAACTAATGTGACACCGGAGGTTGTGGCCAAAGTTGACTACTCGACAGTCGTCGGTCCCTTGGCTTTCTCAGATGCGTGAAAACCCGACCTCCACCTGCTCGAAGGCACGACAGTGAAATAATCGGTAAAACCTCGTCTCTCATCCGAGTCGAACCGGCGCCACCCGTATTCGCTTCTTGATGTCACTCCACCACAAGGGTGGGGTAAATTTTAAAATGTTATTCGATCCTAATATTTATAGTTTATTTATATCCTATTGCGGTTTAATTGTGCATAACAACTGAGAGTTTACCAGCTTCGATCTAAACTATTATCTTTATTAAATTAAAATGCTGTTGGAAATATGTGAATAGATGGATTTTATTGAAATTATAATTTGATAAATTATAATTATTAATAAGACCTTAATGTGGTGAATTAAAGACTAAAACTCTTGAGTTTTATGTCTTTGATGAGAGGTCTTTATTTCTTTTAATTAGAGATTTATGTCACTTAATTAGAGTCTTTATGTCTCAAATTAAGTCTCTAATTAAGAAGACTTTTATACATCCATGTTCTTATATAATGGAAGACTTTGTGCTTCATTTGGAGATGTAGATGTAGAAAAGAGATACATAAACACACATATATGTAGAGAACAAACTCAATCGAAGTCCGGTTATCTTTCAGGCAAGTGAGATAGTCCGCAGTGCACCGCGCCGCACTGTTGAACCGGTGTACCCTGGGAACAGACGACGAATCTGTTTAAGGGAATTGTGTCAAACACAAGCCCGGTTCCTTTTTAAAATTCTATGATTTCGTTTTCTCTTTTCAGTTTACTGCAGCAAGTACAGAGACTCGGAAACCTACGAGCTTCATGTATGAAAGGCGTGCGGTGATTACAATGTAAGTTTTCTAACAAACTTAAACAGAATTAGGTGAACAAACTTTCGTGTTCTTCCTAAGGAGTTTGGGTTCGCGAAAGTTTGTACATGTTTTCTTTGGTACATCGAATTAGATTATATTCATGATGAGAATGCAATCTTTATTCCGAAAGATTGTTTCTACAAAATGAATTTTTTGATTTAATTTTCGGATTCATGGGTTTTGAGTTATATTTAGATAAACCGGACTATGAAACATTTCTAATATGTGTTTAAACATTTTTTTTTTGAATTTCTAATGATAGTATTAGAAAAGACATATTAGTTGAAAACCTATGTAAACTTGGTTGATCATGTTTTCTTTCTAGTAAGCGTATTAGAAAGATAATTTCAAAGTATTTGAAATGTATACATTTTCTAATAAGAGTATTGGAAAATAAAGGGTTTCAAATTATAAGGTTTTGAAACATGTATTTCTAACAAGCGTGTTAGAATCGACGACGTTGAAAGAATAACGTGTCATGAAACATTTCTAATAAGAGTATTGGAAATAAAGGGTTTCAAAATATAAGGTTTGAAAACATGTATTTCTAACAAGCGTGTTAGAATCGACGACGTTGAAAGAATAACGTGTCATGAAACATTTCTAATAAAGCGTATTAGAAATTATTATTTAGAAAATAGTAAGTTTAATTTGTAAACTTATATATTGATTTCTCTAACGGGCGTGTTAGAGATTGATGATTTTGTAAAGACAAAATAAGATGTTTATATTTTCTAACAAGTGTGTTAGAAATGATTATTGTACAAAATAGACAAATGTTTTGGAAATTTTATTTTGGAAATTTTGTGAAAATAAAAAAAAGTTATAAACTTATTTTGTTTTATTGAAGGTTTTAGTAAGAATACTAATTAAAAGTCCAAAGTTGAAACTTAAAAATAATAAGAATATCATTAAGATGGGTCAAATATTCTTAAAGGTTTTAATGGGGTGTTTCAACTCATGGGTTTATGGAGAATTGGGTGTTTCAACCTTTTCTAACATTAAACCAGTTTGGTTAAATTTGACGGTTTCTAACGAGTGAGTTTGAAACGGGTATATTTTGGAAAATCCAAAGTTAATACCATTTATGTAAATGGTTTAATTTTCTAACGAGGGTGTTAGAAACGGTTTATTTTATATAAACCAACAAAGTCTAAAACGATTGTCATAATCGTGTATTTCTAACAGGCAGGTTAGAAATGGTTGAGAATATAAACCAATGACCTTTAAAATGATTTTGGTAATCATTTATTTCTAACGGGTGTGTTAGAAAAAGGTTTATTTGATATAACCAAAATCTATATGATGAAACGTGTAATCGTTTGCATTCTAACAAATATGTTAGAAATTGTTAATTTTTAAACCGTATATGTTTATATGGTACAAGTATAGTTTCTAATGAATAAATTAGAAATGTTTAGTCATGAAAACCATATACTCTAACAAGTGAGTTAGGAATGGTTTAAATAATAAAACTATATTAGAGTTTATGGTTTTGATGTGTAATCAAAACATAAATATGTATAGTTTATGAAAAATACCTGTGAAAGCAGAAATGTTTTGTCTGAATAAAACATGTGTTTTGCAAATTATATATGGTTTGATACTTGTATGAGAAGTATGATGACTTGAACCATATAATAGTCTAGAGAGACTATTTAGTGTAAAACAACTTATATTGTTTTGGATATATTTACTTGTTCGACTACTTATGAGTAGTTAAGTATAAACAACTTTGTTGTTTTGAACAGTGTATTGAGGGAGTACCTCGAAACATGCCACGAGACGATATAATTGCTATTATTTTGTCGAACGATAAAGTGTTGAAGAGAATAACACTTTGAGATTTGATGTTTATATATCCTTATATGAATCCGTTTAAATATATATGTTATATGTATTTTGGATTATATTGAAATTATAATTTGGTAAATTATAATTATTAATTGGAATCTTAATGAAGAGTAAACTCTTGAGTAGAGTTTTATGTTTCTAATTAAAGTTTTTATGACACTTAATTAGAGCTTTTTATGTCAATTTATTAGAGCCTTTATGTATAAAATTAAGTCTCTAATTAAGTGACTAAGAAGAAAACTCTTCATCCATCCCCATTGAGATAATCATGATCAACGTGGCAAGTGTATTGAGGTTAAATACACGAAAACGAGATATGTCGTCAAATGTTGAGAGCATCAACATAGAATTGAACAAATGTATTTTTGATGTCTTTGATGAGAGGTCTTTATTTCTTTTAATTAGAGATTTATGTCACTTAATTAGAGTCTTTATGTCTCAAATTAAGTCTCTAATTAAGAAGACTTTTATACATCCATGTTCTTATATAATGGAAGACTTTGTGCTTCATTTGGAGATGTAGATGTAGAAAAGAGATACATAAACACACATGTATGTAGAGAACAAACTCAATCGAAGTCCGGTTATCTTTCAGGCAAGTGGGATAGTCCGCAGTGCACCGCGCCGCACTGTTGAACCGGTGTACCGTGGGAACAGACGACGAATCTGTTTAAGGGAATTGTGTCAAACACAAGCCCGGTTCCTTTTTAAAATTCTATGATTTCATTTTCTCTTTTCAGTTTATTGCAGCAAGTACAGAGACTCGGAAACCTACGAGCTTCATGTATGAAAGGCGTGCGGCGATTACAATGTAAGTTTTCTAACAAATGCAATAAAAAAAAAAGGAAAATCGCCAAAGCGAATGTTTGAAAATTAAAATGGTTATAATCTCTAGTTATGCAAATAATCATCATAACGTATTTCAGTGAAAACATATAGCGTTTTCCTAGTCAACAAAATACAAACATCATTATATCATTTTTATAATGCTCTATCAGAAACTTTAGCATGTATGATTTGTTTACGTATCCATATAATTATCACTAAAGTCCAAAAGGAGCAAGGAAATCAGATATATAAAGTCATGTTAAGGTTTTGTAATTTGTTATCCTCTAATACAATATTTAGTAAAATATTACAATACTTGTACAATAAATATAAGAAATAAGACATATCGAATGAGACGACAAACAGAAAGTTTGTTTCCTAAATTTAACTACTAGTTTGTTTCTAGTAATTCTTTCCTTTTCTTCCATTTACTTAAATAATAATATTGATTTCCGAAATTTAAATAATTCTAATTAGCAAGATGTTTGTGCAGTTATGTGTTGTACTACATGCCTTATATGTTTACCGGTGGTATTAAAAAACCCATAGGCTGGTTTTTGTGAGTTGTCTGGTTTTTGTTTTACACCGTTCACAAACAAAACCCTACCTCCACCCCCATTCTCTTTCTAATCTCTTTCTCTCTGCATTCTTTCTCATCACAACATTGATCACCTTCTACAAACACAAACCCCCTTCTCACCGTCGCAACAACAACATGGATCAGAAGCAAAAGTATCAGGCTTCGTCTCCGGCTGATGATCGTGATGTTGACGTTATCCGACATGCTTCTGGTTCAGGTTAACTGTACTTTATGGTTATTTGCTTATGTAACGCTTTACAGTTTTGAGTATTCGGTTAAGCCTTTAGGGTTTTTCGGTGGAAACGCGTTAAACATTATCGGATTTATTTCATGCTTTTGTGTGTTTGTGTGGTTCGGTGACGACCAGTCTTTTCTCATCTGAGAATCGTTTTGCGTGTCGATTTGAGTGTGGATGTTTAGTTACCATATTTTCGTGCTTCTGTGTGTTTTGGGTTTGTTTTTTTCGGTTAACTATTCAGGGTTCTTAGGTTCCGGTTGACCATTATGCTTTGAATTTTGTGGGTTTCCTTGCTTCGATGACCGAGAGCTAGCCAGAAAGGTAGACTGGAGGCGGTTAATGTTTTTCTTCTTCTTTGTTGTTGTTGGTTAATGTTTGATGAGCTTATTGACAGATTTGCTTCGTTGTGTTGCTTTCTTTTCTCGTCGGGGTGAAGATTAGTTTATAGCATTGCTTTGGTCATTGTTGTTGCCTTTTAATAAATTGTTAATGTTAAAATTTTGATTTGTTCTGGAGTCTTAAGGTTATTGTTGTCGTTCCAAATATGGATGAGTTTGTAATGGACTGTAAATTAGGAAACGATTTATTGTAATGAATTGTAATTATGTATTTCCTAGTATAGGCCCATGTATCATTCTATATATTTTGGTGATTAATAGAATACGATCAAGGATTGAACATTATAATCTATCATGGTGTCAGCCATATAGATCGATCCCAAACCCTACTCCTTCCGCCGCCCCTTATTCCTTCTCCGGCAAGTTTTCTGCCGTCTGTCCACTGCTCCGCAGCCACCTTCCCTTATTCTTTTTCCTCCCCTTCCCTCATTCGGTCATGGAGTCCAAACTCCACCCGGCTGTCACCGTTACTAACATCAAATCCTACATACCCATCATCCTTGAATCCGACTCTTCCCAGTATAACACCTGGTCTGAATTATTTCGGATCCACTGCCGAGCCTTCCTTGTTTCTGATCACCTCCAAACCTGACAACCACCCGCCACCCCTGCCGCGGCTGTCGACAAACAGCCAGCTCCGACTTCTTCTGCCTCTCCTTTTGACTCTTGGGAGAGATTGGATGCCATAGTCCTTCAATGGATTTATGGCACCATCTCGAACGATTTAGTCAACACCATCTTCAAAACCAATACCACCGCCCACCAAGCCTGGACCGCCCTCGAGGCGTTATTTCAGGATAACAAAGCCACCTGTGCCCTCCATCTGAAACAAAAGTTTAATTCTACTCGCCTTGAAAACTTCACAAACATGGCTGCTTATTGTCAGGAGTTGAAGGTTTTAGCCGACTAACTCTCAAATGTTGATGCTCCGGTTAATGATGATAACTTGGTTCTACAAACCCTTGCAGGTCTCACCGAATCATATGAAAGTATAAGCACCATCATTCACAAAACCAAACCACTGCCCTCTTTTTACGAGGTCCGTTCACAACTTTGTATGAATGAGACCCGTAAACAAGAACAAGCCAAACATGTTGCTTCCACCGCTGGTTCGGCCCTCCATGCTATCGCCCATACACCCGCCACCAACTCGACCCACCATCCCACTTCTGCCTCGGACCAACGACAACTTCCCTCTGACAACTCTACTGACCGTGGACGCACTCGAACTCGCACTCAGGGGAGGGGCCGCAGATAAGGAAGGTCCTCGTGGAACCGTGGTCGGACCAACACCTACACTGCTGCCTATCCTCCTTTTGCATGGTCCTATGGGTTCCCTTGGCCTAACCCCAACAATTTTACTTCACAGTGGGCTAATTGGGCCTCTCCTCCATGCCCTTACCCATCTTCCCCTCAGCCCACTAGTAGCCCAAACAACAAGGGAGTTCTCGACCCTAGTCCAGGAGGGGCCAACATGGCCTCCAACAAACATTGCCCAAGCTATGCACACTATGAGCCTGAACTCGCCAGACTGGAATTCTATCATGGACATCGGGGCTTCTAAGCATTACCACCAACAGTCAGGTACATCTCAAACTCCTCTTAATAAGGGCTCTTCTAAATTTATAATTATCTGTGATGGTAATGTAATACCGGTTACTGGCCAAGGAAACTTGACCCTCCCACCACCCTACCCGCCTTTAAAATTAAACAATGTTTTATACTCACCCAACCTTATTAAAAATTTAATATCGGTACGTCGCCTGACCACCGACAACTCTCTTTCCATAGAGTTTGACCCCTTTGGTTTTCTTGTGAATGATCTCAACACTCGGATCCCTATCCTCAGATGCAACAGCAGCGGTGATCTATACCCGCTCCTACCACCACCGCTTCACAAAGGACATCCCCTACAGTTGTTGCTGCTCTCTCCCAACGCCTTTGGCACGAAAGCCTAGGCCATCCAGGACCTAGTTTATAATACACCAAGTTCAAAAGGGTCCAACACCTTCAAAAACACACAGTTAAGGCGATCGACCAGAGCTCTGCATCTTCATCGGCAATATCAAACCAGATCATCCAGAATACATCGACGATCATCTCTAGACCTAAAGATCAACGATCCAGACCATCGACTAATAGAATCGAAGAACATGAACTTAGGTTCTCTAAGATTCTTGCTATGTCTATTTCCACATAAATGGTTCCTTGTTTGGGTTCTCTGTTTTCATCTATTCTGCCGCTTCCCTTTTCCTTTGGTGTGATTTCCATGTTCTGAGGATAGTTAGATGTATCTTTTTTGTCTGGGTATATATCATTATTTTCTGATTGGGTATTTGATAGCCAATCCTGGAACTGTTTTCTTCTTTGTTCTCTTGTGTTGTATAACCCTGGTTTTTCTTGCTGCTAGAATATCCTGACAATGGGTTAGACGTGCACTAAGGCCTAGGAAATACAGAAAAAGTAGATCGGACAAGACATAGGCAGAGACACAGTTTGGTCGGACAAAGAGAAGACGGGAAGGCTAAAAAATGACTTAGTGAAAAAAACAAGTGTAAAAAATGAGCAAGGCTAAAAAATGACTAAGGCAAGAACCGGCCATCCAGGACCTAGTTTATTACAATCTTTGAAAAACTGTAGTTCTATTTCTTATAATTCAATAAATAAGAATGTTTGTCAATCTGGCGGTCACCGATATTACATATTATTTCTAGATGACTTTACAAATTTTTTAAGGACATATCCATTAGCAAATAAATCACAAGTATACACCATTTTCTCTACATTTGCCACTCAAATTAAAACCCAATTCAAACGACCAAGTAAAACCTTTCAGTGTGACAACGGGACCGAATACATTAACCACAATTTCAAACAATTTTGTGTGCTCAAAACGAAATGTTATTTCGCCTTTCATGTCCCTACACCTCATCCCAAAACGGTAAAGCAGAACGCAAAATCCGCCCTATCAACAACACGATCCGCACTCTCCTTGCACACGCGGGTCTACTGTCGTCCTTCTGGCACCATTCTCTTGACATGGCCACCTACCTTCTTAACATCACAACAGCCAAAACCCATCAACATCACACCCAACTGAACTCCTTTATCGTGTCACACCCACATATGACCACCTCCGTGTTTTCGGTTCCTTATGTTATCCCCTCATACCCTCCACCACCACCCATAAACTCGCACCTCGGTCACATCCTTGTGTTTTCCTTGGCTACCCCTTGCAACAACAGGGGCATAAATGCTTTGACCTTCACACCAACCAACTCACCATTTCTCGACACGTCATCTTTGACGAAACCATCTTCCCGTTTCACCATGTAAACAAAGTCCCACCCTCTTACGACTTTCTTTCTGCCCCTCTACACCCTCACTTTGGTCTCACGTCGGTACCCATCCGACACCCCAAAGTTCAAACCCCTCCCCTCCTACCGATCCATTACCCTCCTCGGCTTAGCCCACATCACCTCCCATTCCCACCGGCCCATTTCCCTTCAACGACCAGCCCATACCCGCTCCACATCAGCCCACAAACTCCCCTCCCAACTCGCCACACCCCTTAACTCCCACCCATGACCACCTCGGCCCACCCGTCAAGCCCACCTAAAACCACAACGACCCATCCCTCAACTTCTAACAACCCGCAACCCAATAACCCTGTACCACCCACTATACCAGCCTGAACCATGCGCACTCGTGCCATGGACGGAATCCACAAATCAAAACAACCTTTTAACCTTCACACATCTTCCATTGAACCAATACCTAAAAACCCGTCTTTTGCCTTGTCCACACCGGTATGGCACAAAGTCATGACTAATGAATATAATGCCCTTCTTAATAACGAGACTTGGGACTTGGTACCTCGACGCCTAGACATGAATGTAATTAGAAGCATGTGGTTGTTTAAGCATAAGTTTAAATCTGACGGTTCTTATAAAGCGCGTTTAGTTTGTGATGGCATGTTGCAACAGGTTGGCATAGACTGTGGAGAGACATTCAACTCAGTGGTGAAACCAGCAATTATTCGTACAGTTCTCACTATTGCCCTCACAAAATCATGGCTAGTACATCAACTTGACATTACAAACGCATTTTTACATGGCAAATTAAACGAGACTGTCTACAAGTACCAACTAATAGGTTTTCGGAATAAAGAGTTTCCCAATCACGTTTGCAAGTTGAAAAAGTCTCTCTACGGGTTGAAACAGGCTCCCCAGGCGTGGTATCAAAGGTTCACAGATCATGTTCTTCGTATGGGCTTCACACAAAGCAGGTGTGATATTTCTCTCTTTATTTTGCAACATAAATCATAGACTGCTTATCTCTTATTATATGTCGACGACACACTCTTGGTCACTTACTCATACCGGCTTCGACACCTCCTTATGGCCAGCCTTTCTAGTGAGTTCGCCATGAAAGACCTTGGTCCTCTCTGCTACTTCTTGGGTATCGCAGTCACACGGCATAAGAACATGATGTTCCTTTCTCAACAAGCATATGCTCATGACATCATACACCGTGCAGGTATGCAAACCTTTAAACCTATTGACACTCCTGTTGACACATTACCCAAGCTTTCTTCTTCTGATGGTACCCCCTTGAAAGACCCCACTCTTTATCGCAGTTTTGCCGGGGCTCTTCAGTACCTTACCTTCACCAGACCGACATTAGTTATGCAGTATAGCAGGTATGTGTGCACATGCATGCTCCCATAACCTCCCACTTGCAGGCGCTTAAGCGCGTCATTCGTTACATTCAGGGTACAACAGAGTTTGGTCTCACGCTTGAGCATTCACATGCTACTTCTTTGACTGCATACACAGATGCCGATTGGGCCGGTTGCTCTGACACACGCAGGTCAACGTCTGGATACTGTGTTTACTTCGGCCCTACTGATCTGCTCTCCTGGTCTTCCAATCGCCAATCTACTGTTTCTCGATCAAGTGTTGATGCCGAATATCGAGGCGTTGCCAACGTTGTTGCTGAAATCTGCTGGCTGCGCAACTTACTTCTCGAGCTTCACAGTCCTTTATCTAAAGCGACACTCATATTCTATGATAATGTTAGTGTTGTCTACCTTTTAGGAAATCCAGTCCAACATCAACGCACCAAACACATCGAGCTTGATATTCACTTTGTCCGGGAGCAGGTTCAAAAAGGTTTAATCAGAGTTCATCATGTGTCTTCGGGATATCTGATCGCTGACATCTTCACCAAAGGCCTACCTCGTGTTCTGTTCGAAGATTTTCGGTCCAGTCTCACCATCCGCCAGCCTCCTGCTTCGACTGCGGGGGTATAATGGACTGTAAATTAGGAAACAATTTATTGTAATCAATTGTAATTATGTATTTCCTAGTATAGGTCCATGTATCATTCTATATATTTTGGTGGTTAATAGAATACGATCAAGTATTGAACATTATAATCTATCAGTTTGCCATAGTGGATAATATTTTCACGATAGTGGTTGTTGTTGACAAATGCTAGAGAGAGACTCGGGAGGTCGACTAGTGAAATTCTATTGAGGTTTTCATTTTTTTTCTAGGAGCTTTATGGAATGGTTATGTTGATATATATACCAAGTGATTGTCGGTTATAGAGTTTGTTCAAATGATGCCATTCATCATAATTATTAAAGACGTCAGTTTTTGGGATGGTTTTGTTGTCATCGCCTATCGGTTCTTAGCAGACCGATGAGGCCAAGAAATTTTGACCATCTTTGAAACTTGAAATAATCAATGGAATTTCTGATTATGATTTAATTAAAATCACTAAAAGTTTATACTTTGATACATTATAGATGTATTTAATTGTTTTATTGAATTGGTTTTATCAAACAAAGAAAATTACAACTTTACGCATCTTGATGAATATAAAATTACTATCTTATCTATCTTGTCTTATGGCTGACTTCGGGCCTGCCCCGTTCAGATTTTACAATAGCTGGTGTGGTTCGGAGGAGCTAAAATCCATTGTCGCGGCTGCGTCCGTGGGTAATCTGGGTGGTATTTACGGCGACTTGCGACTAAATTTGTTAAGGGAGATAAAGAAAAAAAAATTAAGGTCTGAAGAAATTCTAAAAAGGCGGCTGACGATATTATTGTTAAAACGTTAACCGAGGTGGCGGAACACTTAGAAAAGAAGGCTTAAGTGGGCACCCTCTCGGATGAGGGGAAAACGCTTAGATGAAATACCAGACTTCAACAGAAGAATCTTGAGCTTGAAAAAGCGAGAGATACGCATCAGAAAACTAGGATTAAACGGATGAAATTTGGCAACGAGAATTCGAGATTTTATCATTGTATGGTGAATGTTAACATAGCTCGAAACCGTATAAATGGTCTCCAATCTAAATGCCAGTGGATTTCTGACCCGAGCAGGTTGAAAGTGGAGATTTACAATTGGTTCAAGAAACATTTCAAAGAGCCGATATGAACTGCAACGCCTCTCGTCTTCTCAAGCATTGGAGCTGGTTATGCCGTTTGGTAATGAGGAGGAGTGGGAGGCGATTAAAGAGTTGGATGGGGGAAAATCTCTAGGGCGGACGGATACACAATAAAAAATTTTAAAGTTTATTGGGATTTTTTGCAGCCTTTGTGCTGAAGGCTCTGAACGGTTATCATGTTTCGGGCTCTATTAGTGATGGGTGCAACTCCTCATTCGTGGCGCTTATTCCTAAAAAGGTGGATCATAAAGTGATGTCAAGCTATCAACCAATTTCTTTGATTGGGTCATACTACAAGATACTATCTAAAAGTTTGTCTATCCGGCTGAAAAAAGTAGTGGATGGTCTTGTTTCCAATACTCAAGCGGCTTTCGTCGGTGGAAGAAACATATTGGACAACCCGCTGATAATAAGCGAATCGATTTCATGGCTAAAGCTAACAAGTCCAAGCTTGTAGTCTATAAAACCGATTTTGAAAAGGCTTACGATTCCTTAAATTGGAAGTTTTTATACAAGATGTTGGAGTCTATGGCATTTCCAGAAAAATGGATAGGTTGGATCAAGGGATGTCTCGACTCGAGACGGGGCTCGGTTCTTGTTAATGGGTCGCCTACTAATGATTTCCAGTTCAAAAGAGGCTTGCGCCAAGGCGACCCACTTTCCCTCTTTCTTTTTATTTGGCGATGGAAGTTATTAATTTGTTAATGAGTAGGGCGATTGACAATGGGTTGTTTAAAGGGGTTAAGTTCTCTGTTAACAGCCCATCGATCTCTCATATATGTTGCGCGGATGATGTCATTTTCATCGAAAGTGGTCCGATAATAACGCGACGAGTCTCAACCGGTTTCTAAGGTGGTTAAATCTTATTACTGGGCTCAAAGTAAATCTAAAAAAATGCAAAGTTTTTGGAGTGGGTGTTGAAGATGCTGAAGTGGAAAGGGTTGCGAGGATATTAAAGTGTGAGATCGGTTCGTTTCCTTTTACGTATCTTGGGGTGCCGATCGGAGCGAACATGAAACGGGTGAAGAATTGGCAGCCGGTTATTGAGAAGTTCAAATCGAAACTCTCGAGTTGGAAGGCTTGTTATCTTTCTATTGCGGGCAGGATCACTCTTGCAAAGGCGGTATTGGGTAGTTTGCCCTCGTACTTTCTTTCTTTGTTTCCTGCCCCTAAATCGGTCATAAAAAATTTCAGAGTTCGAGACGCGACTTTATTTGGGGTAAAGTGGGTACAAGGCAAAAAATTTGGTGGGTCCGTTGGTCAAAGATGATCAAACCTAAGAAAGTTGGAGGCCTTGGGATCGAAGGCATCGAGGACTATAACATAGCTATGCTATCAAAGTGGTGGTGGCGTTATAAAAGAGGAGCCGAATCAGCTTTGGGCCAAGATTATTAGGGACATCCATACAATTAAGAACAACGCGAAATTGATTCCTGTTAAGAAAAGCGTCGCATGTATTTGGAAAGATATATCATCGATGGACGAGGTCCTTGAATGTATTGGTATTGATATAAAAGATAAACTCATGGTTACGATCGGGATGGTGGGAAAAACCAATTTCTGAACCGACAGGTGGATCGGCCGTTTTCGCTTCGTGACAGATTTCCCTCCCTTTACAACCAAGCTGTCAAGAAGGCTGCTGTGGTAAAAGACAATTACCTGATGAGTCCGAGGGGTTATTTCATCGGGTTGGGAGTGGAAAGGATGTAGTATTCGGCCTGGATTGTTGCAGTTGTTTGAAGAGTTGAAGTCGACTCTCCAACAAGTTAAGATTGTGCAACAGCCAGATGTTTGGTCCTGGCTTAACAGTGACTGATGTGCTAAAAGTAGTTTAATAAAAATAACTAAATTAAACCTAAAACTAGACACCTAGTAATACTCTAGACTCTCTAAAACTAAACTACTGACAGGCAAGTGAACCTATCGACTCTAGTAAAGCTAAAGTAAGTTCGGATATCGAACCCACAAGACTCTAATGGAAAACGGTAACTAGACTCGAAAACTTATCTAAAACTGAAATAAAACTATTTATTATTTTAGAGGGGGGGTTTTACTAAAAAACTAAATTGCAATAAAATAAAGATTAACTAAAATAAACAAACTGAAATAAGACGAATACTGAGCAGAACTGAATTTAAAGGATGGTGAAAATACTACCTAGGTTAGAATCCTACTCATGACTGATGAACTTCTATGGTTAAGGAACTAGCTATGGAACCGGATCTTCAGATACTAAACTTACAGGATAAACTAGAGGACCCTCGACCCTTCTCAAGGAGAAACCTAAGGTTACCATAAGCCGTTTAACTACCGATTGAGAGGTTACCCTTACAGGCTTACCTACTCTGATGATAAAGTACCCGCTAGATAGTCTACCTTACAGCGCGAAAGCCTCACTACACTAATAGTGTAAGGGGTAACTATAGAAAACCTGACCTGACTCGATACGCAGTAGTGGTAAGGAAACTAGGAAGATCTTCTTACAAAGCATCTAGATCTAGCAATTTAACACCCTAGACATATCGACAATCCCGCACCTTACAACTATTGGAATTGGAAGAATACCTAGAACTACCCAATCAACAAAAACCACTCCTATGGAAAACACTAGCAATTTACCATAAACTAGTTGCTAACACACAGTCCACAACCTAACACGCATTCATACATGAAAGACATTCACTAAAACGCATGTGGAGTAAATAATTATTAATTGAACAAAACTAGGTACGCATATACACCAGATCAAAAAATAATCAAAGTCTTTACTAAATCATCAATCCACAGTCAAAGTTTCAAAAACCATAAAAAACGTTCAATCAATCATAAGTGTTCATCAAAACCTAGGTAGCAATAAATAACTAGCCAATAAAAGTCATGATAAAATCAAAACAATAAAAACTAAACATATTCATGGTGTTCACAACGGGTTTTAATAGATAAATAATACCAACCCGTGCTCGCACCAATGCTCCAACTCTTGACCTCCACTCTAAAAATATGCTGATGTTTCTCATTGTCGCTGCCCTCCACGAAAAATATCCTCTGCCGCTGTTCTCTTCCTCATTAATAATATTCGGACCCCCTATATAACATTGGAGCCCTTCTTTTGTTTGTTTTATTGGCCGTGAACCAAAGTGACTTCAAGGTCACGTTTACAATTATGTTAATTATTATTATTATTATTTATTATTATTATTATTATTATTATTATTATTATTATTATTATTATTATATCGTCCGCTATTGAGTACAGGGCCATTCTTAAATATCGTCTGATGATCCCCATGTACCAGGAGGATGAAATCTGTCCGATTTGCCGTAAGGCCTGCTTGGATGAATACGGGGAACATGCGGTTCATTGTAAGGAGTTACCCGGTTTCAAATATCGGCATGATTGGGTTCGAGACATTCTGTGGGACATTTTAAGACGGGCTGGATCTCAGCAAAAAAGGAGGCCCCTGTGAACTTCCTCTCGGATCCAGCAGAAGGGAGATCCACCTACGACCAGCAGATCTCCTTTTCTTTGGGTGGGCCGGGGGGAAGCATGCTTGTGTTGACCTGACAGGTATATCTCCCCTAGTTGGGTTGAGGGATAGTGGCTTCGTAGCAGGGCAAGCGGTGCGGAAAGCAGAGGAAAAAAAGGTAGAAAAACATGCTAAAGCCTGCGAGGAGAACCAACACGTTTTTGTACCCTGGCTTTTGATACCTTTGGCTCATTGGCACCAGAGGCGCCCATTTCCTGACCAGGGTCCAGCGGGTTATTAATAGTAGTGTCTCGTCTTCGGGTGGGAAAGGGTGGCGGCGCAGCTTGTTGCCCGCCTGCCCGTTATCTCGATGTAATTTTCTTTGTCCGGGAATAAAAGTCCTTGATTAGGTAAAAAAAAAATTATTATTATTATTATTATTATTTTATTACTATTATTAATTATTACTAGTTTATTATTATTATAACTACTATTATATATAGTAGTATAACTCTGTACTCTCGACTCGGGTGTTCTTGACTTGACCAAAATTGCTCGTTTATGCTCCAACGTCCATGAACACCTACCAAAATATAAAATAAAATAGATAAATACTAAAAAAGACCCAAAACTAATAAAAATCTATAAAAGACCTATACTAAATAAAATAGACCGGTACAGGCCTAAAACTAATAAAAACACTATCTAAACGACTCGAAAACTATACAAAATTTACAGTGGAAATAGATGTATTTTACAATACATCAGTGACGAAGCCATTTTTTCTACTAAAAGCTTGCGCTGGGATATTATTGTGGCCTCTGTTGATGTGGAAACGGAGCATCCGTTTTTGTGGATCGCTTGGGCTCCGATTAAGAAATACATTTTTGTGTGGAAAGCTTTGATGGGTTGGATAGTGGCTAAAGGCAGAACTTCAACACAGGGGTGTCCAGGGAGTTAACAACTTTTGTGATAGATGCAGTGTGGGATCAAAAGACTAGATCACCTGTTTGTTAAGTGCATTTTCGCCAGAAGTATTTGGTGGCAAGTGTTCATTGGCTGAGAATACCTTGGCCATCAGTTTTAAACTCTCTTTCTGATGTGTTTCCACACTCAAAGATACTCCGGATGCAAGAGATGGAAGAAGTTAATGTACATGATTGCTAACGCTACGGTTTCTAGAATTTGGAAGGCGAGAAACATCAAGGTATTCGAAAACAAGTTCGTTCCCGTGACCTCCACAGTGGAGTCTATCAAAGAAAACGTCATTCTATGGATTCGTTATAAAAGCAATTTGAAACAAATATCGTGGGATAAATGGGTGGCATTTGATGTTTATGGAGTTATTGTAACTTTCTAATCGTCTTCTTGTTTAATTAATACTTCATTTAATAAATTACTTCTAATTCTAATTAAATGAACTAAATGCATTTTCTCATCAATAATTTTTATACTTATATAAATACAAAAACTAGGTAGAAAATACATATATAATTACAAAACAAAATTATAGAAATTTATAAAAAATTACCCTTGCATTGAATATAATTTGAAGGTACGTGAGGAGATGGCCAAAAAGTGTCATTACATTAACTTAACCTATAGTTAACTTTTTTTTTTCTCAAACCAATTTGGGTTGAAAACAAGTTTTGGTTCTTTTAAGAAGGAATAGAACTGATTTTGGCTAAATCGGCAGGGGCTAAAAATCAGGATGGGCCAAAAATAAACCAAACCTCCTAGAAACGACTCGCGTTAGAGGAAACTAAAGCATTTTTTATTTGTACAATATTTAAGTTTTAGGTTTTTTTTATTAGTGTTATTATTACTATTTCGTCTACGTTTCCATTTAACTTTCTTTTAAAATTGGTTTGTCCTGCCGCATAACGCGCGGGGATCAGTTCTAGTTAATATAATATCTAGTTAATAATTAGACGAGTATACAAACAAAAAGAAATCAGCTTTTTGCCAAACAATCAAGTACTGCCAAAACCTATCATCCAAATAATCTCACACACACAACAAAAAAAAAATTATATACACGAACACAACCCCTTTATACTAGAGAACATGCTAATCGTATAAAATATTTGTATCTGTTACTTTAATTGTGACACACATAAGTAATAATATAAACCATTTACAAAGCTTTATGTTTCTTTCTCCCTTTATGCCTGGTCAGGGCTACCTATACATACATTATGCAGTTCTTATAGTTAATTTACTTAAAATTGGTTTTGTATTAAGCATGACCCCACAACACATAAAAACCTAGGCCATATCTAGGACAACAAGGACAATCATAGATTTTGTGTATCTTGTTGTAGTCGTTATAAAACTTCTTATCATTCACAAACATGAAAGCCGTCGCCGCTAAAAGTCTTGCCGCCGCTAAA